>OZ026612.1:12464505-12495505 GCA_964020975.1 Hermodice carunculata | reverse complement strand
AAGACGGAACATTTTTTGTGAGATGAAATGGACACTTTTTCCCAGTCGCCATACATTTAGATTTGGTGCGACTGAAGGAAAGCTGCCAGTCATCAGCATATTTAGTACATATATTAATGAGCTCTTGGAGGCCAGAAATAGAGGCTGAGAAAAGTGTAATGTCATCTGCATAGGCCACACTATTCAGTTTAGTGTCACCTATGCGGATACCATAGTTAGCATCCTGCAGTTTACACAAGAGACCATCAATAAAAATATTAAACATTCCCGGAGAGAGAATGCTCCCATGGCGCGTGCCACGGGTCACCTGAAACCGATCACTAAATATGCCCTTCCATTTAACAACAGAATAAAGGTTTTTATACCATTTATAAAGGAAAAGCCAGTCGGTTGTATTAACCTGTCCCCAAAGTTTATAAAATAATCCCTCATGCCAGATCTTGTCAAAGCATTTAAGGGCATCTAAACTACCGATATATACAGGGGAATTTTTGGCACAATAAAAAGAGATGATATCGTTTAATAAAGAAGTACACATATCCGTCCCTCTCATTTTTCTAAAGCCGAATTGAGTATCACAGACAGTGTCTGAAATGTCAATAGACAATTCGGCCAATTTGGAATATATAGAGCACACAGTAATAGGGCGATAATTAGAGGGATCGTTGGGATTCAAACCAGGTTTTTTAAGTATAGGGACGATAACTCCGTTTTGTAAAACATCAGGAATAACCGTATAATTAAAAATGAGAGTATAAAGAGCAGACAAGTGTTTACACAAAAATCACTTTTCCCATACACAAGATGACCATAAGTCACCCAGTCCAGGCCAGGGGAACTATTAAAAGAAAGTGAAGAGATATAAGTCTTAATATCATGAGGCGATATATACTTGTCAGGGTGGTTAAAGATATACTTCTTAAATTTCTGTGGACATCAAGGCAAACCTTCTCATCTGGTGACTGGGGGGGAGTCACCCATGATACTCTCATAGTATTGGGCTAAATCGTTAACCTGCAGTGCTGAGCTAGGATTTTTCTTCAGACTCCTGTTAATTCTATTCCAAAATTGCGGTAATTTTCTCTCATTATATAAACTGTCCGTGGCACGAAATTTGTTGTTACTTTGGGCCACAATACATTGCCTAGTCATGCGTCTGAATTTCTTTTTGACGTGTTTCCATGACTCAAATACAGGTCCAGATTTGGGGAGACCATTGTCGACCCACAGATGCCACCAAAACTTTTTCTGATCTCGGAGTTTAGACAGCTCCGGGCACCAGTAGGACTTAGGCTTATAAACTTTTTCCGGGGTACAGCCTGCTGACCGGGCTGCATCATGTATAGTTTTATTAATGTTTTGTACATAATTATCTGTGAGGGTTTGCAAGTCCTCACTACAACTTGTAGAATCAATGAGAGGAATAGAGTTAAGTTTCTCGGTCAGTATAGACCTATATTTCTCTCGCTTACTTTTGTCATACCAATTAGGAATTGGAAACATCTTTATATGCTGTGATTTAACAACATTTTTACACAGACTAAACGGTATCTTAAGCTGCAACCGTAAAGGTAAATGATCACTTGTGTTTCCATCGTCAAGTGGGACAATATGACAAGATACTACGTTACATACATTGTGCGACAGAGTTACACAGTGATCAATCCAAGTATATGTATTCAACGCATGACAAAAATAGGTGTAATTGGTAGGTTGTTTAAAACAAAAGTCAAGTACAGTTAGATGATTTTCAGACAAGAAATTATACAAAATCTGGCTATGTGCATTAAAACCGGCCTGACGATACCAGCGTTTATCTAACCTCTCCTTATTTGGCAGCTGAGTATTCCAGTCGCCACACAGAGTTATTGGGGCTACAATAGCATATTCGTCAATGAAAGACTGTAGAGCGTCCAATGTATCTAAAAAAGTATCTGTTTGGATGGGCTTACCTCTATCATAATATGGCATATACAATGAAACTAAAATATGAACAATTACTCCAGATGTATCGGTGATAGCCGCAGCCACAACTCGGTTACTCAGCACTTGAAGCTCGTGAGAGCCCATAAAATCTTTCTGCTTAATAATAAGAGCTACGCCTCCAAAGGGGCGTCCTGTATAGTCAGCGTCCACATCGTCCATACCTGACTTAGAGAACACATTAAACTTTTCATGACGAGCAGAATTCTGTAATACTTGGTCAATAGTATGAGTGTTTTCTGGCCTCAGCCACGTCTCTGACAAACACAGTACATCACATTGAGTTAAACGATCTAAAATATAAGCACTCGATGGAATGAAACCTTTACAATTAAAAGATTCTATTGATAAGGTAGAGTCACTACAGTCATTACTAGCACGAAAAGCATTAATACATGAATCCCTGGGACAATAATTGTCTATTTGGCGAGGTTTCGTATACACTTGGTCTATAATAGGGCCCGTACATGGGTGTAAAGAACTGTCCGTGTGGTGTGTTGTGACGATGTTGCTGAGGCGGCTGCTGCAAGCTTGGACTGAACTGTGGCCCCGGCATGACGTGGGGATAGTAGATCTGGACCCTAGCGGAGGGGTCGTGAAAGGGCTCCTCGCTGGAGGCGGTCCTCTGTGACGACTCCTGGCTGCTTCTGGTATTATTTTTCTGCCGATTTTTATTTCCATTTTTGTTATGGGACCTCACTTTAGGAGATACACCTTTCAACGGGTTTGATACAGATTTTGGTCTCTCCTGTTTAGGTTTATCTTGGGTGAACATTCTCACTTGAGTATATTTCGGCCAGTTATCAAGGCAAAGTGCTCGTTGCTTATCATCCTGCGAGATCGATACACGAAATGAGGCTTGGTCTTTATTAGATCCTAGAAATTGTGCGTTGCCTTGGGGTGTGATACCAAGGTCCTTAAGATGGTTTTCAATATCACGTGGCTGATGTGATTTATCCAAACCACCCACATACAACTCAAAGTTTTTAACAACTGGAGCCACTCTAAGTTTAGATTGGCCAATGGGATGAGCAGCACTAGCACATGTATAGGTATGGGTAGAGCCCTGAGAATTATTCACAGCAACACGTCGAGTATCACAAACACCACAGAAGTTTGTTATACAGGACCCTCGGGTCCCAGGCTGGGGCTGCTCATCCTTAGCTCCACACTGTGAGTGAGCCGGCAGGGGCCCAGGGGATGTATTATCAGATTTCTGGCGTAATTTTGCCCGATTTTTCCTTTTTTGTCTTTTACTCAGAGCACGAATGAATACAGTATCGTCATTCAGATCGTCTGAGTCCTCAGACAAGTCAACAGAGCCTATTACAGAAGTATCACTCCCTCCACTTTGGTCAGAGGACAGAACGTCATTGTCATTATCAACACTGACTTGACCATGTTTTTGGTTAACTTTCTCTGTTAAGATCTTAATCTGACTCTTCATAGACTTATTATCCTGGAGTATGGATTGAATGCGGGTCTGCCATGTGGAAAACTCCGCACGCATGTCCACAATAGTTAACAACAATTGTTCTAGACTTTTGGCATCGCCTGTATTGTCTATATCAGAATTGACAGCACTGTCGCTACTCCCAGGCAAATCAGTATTGTTATTGCCAGATATATCTGCATTTTTCTTAAACTTATGAAATATCTTGTCCAAATCATGCATGGGCTGACCGTTTGACAGGCTGAAACCAAGGGTGCAGATATCTGCAACTAACTTACAGTGAGCTTGACGCTTGACATGGGTGCGCCCCTTGAATTGCGCAAACACTGACCGGACCTGGTCACATAAGGTAGCATGTAAATTGGCGAGAACACTGCCACTAAGCTTACCCAGAGTATCTTTAATATCTGCATGGTTATATTGGAAAATAGTTCCCAAATTGTCCATAAATGTTGTAACTACGAGTTGCTTCGGTACATTTAATAAATCACCAAGCAGAAAGTTAGAATTGTGGGTCGCGCCTCCGCCACTCGATGATCCTTGAGAGTCGGTCATGATGCAAGAACTCCTAGAGTATTCAAAGCATGCGAACAGGTAAACTTACGTAATACAGTCCCAATGAAGAGAATGGTCAGTTTTCAAGTCTGCGAAGTCACAAGTGGCTTTCTGTGTAATATGATAATTCCAGCAAGTATTGTAATAAAAGTTATCACCGGTGGTTAACTGGTAGAAATACAACGTCCGTGGTATAAAATGAATGGCGAAGCTGGAATATATCAAGTAATTTGTCACGAATTTCCAGGCAAGAAAAATCAAGGTGTGCTCGTCGTCTCACGCATGCGCAAAAACATATATATACATATGTATATATATATATATATATGTATATATATATGCATATATACAGAGATACATATACATGTATACGTGCATACATAAAAGTAAACACACATGTATGCCTAAAAACCAAGTTATTTTTGCCCCTTTAGTTGAGGAGGAAATGGGCGTCCCCATGCAGGATTTTGCCACATTTCCAAAATATTTCACATTTTGTTTAGTTTAAATGTATAAAGCTTGTTCAAATCATAAAGGTCACCACCTGTATCACCTCTCCATGGCAAGGTTACATAGAAAAATGGGGTCATTTGTCTCTTTACAATGTCTCCTTCAAAAGTTATGATTATGATCGATTTTTGTCGAAAATCCAATATGGCTACCAAAATGGCCGGCTAAGAGACTCATGGGACAAAATTTCGACTTGAGAACATCAAAAATTGTTAACTAGACTTCTTGAGGAGAATGCGTAAGTTAAAAAAAATGTATCAATAGGGTGCATGGGGACCCCATTTTCCTACTAGACTATATGTGTCTCCACAAACTGTTCAGTTTTTTTCAGCTAAATAGGGAACAGGAGTGTTATTTGAAGGTTCATCATATGACGATACAGAATCTCCATGTTCAAGTACAGGTTAAGCAACGGCAGTGGGAAGATGTTGTTTTAACGTGTCAGTATTACATGATAGCCTTGCATTGGTACTTTCTTTCAAACAAGTTGGCCGAGGGTCTAAGTTATCACAATAGCGTAGAGGCAAGTCACCAGTGGTATCGTGGCACCCATTAGTTGAAGCTGCTATCTTAAGATCACGAATCGTGGTTGGTCCGTTATGTCTTTTAGCCCTTTTTTCCAAACACATGGCTGATCTGTGCATGACTGTGTAGATGTTTGCTCAACATTGACTGACACATCATATAGACCAGCTGTGAGATGTCGACAAGCACCATCAGCCCTAAAACAAGGTCATAAAGGTAATTTAGGGTGCATTTTTAGGCAGCATTCATCAAAATAAATTAAACCAGAGACTGAAATCAGAAAATATTTCAATTTGTCCACAAGAATATGTATCAAGACACAATCACTTGATTGCAGTATTTATAAATTCAGACAGGGAGGTGTGCAATAAGGAAGATTATCTCCATTGTATTGAAAAATATTTATTTGTCTAGGTTGTTCAAGGGTTGAAAATTGCTTCATAGATTTACGAAACACACATTATAGAATTCTTATTGAATTTATTAACATGCACAAGTATTGTGTGTGTGGTTTTGTTTTTGTTTTTGTTTTTGTTTTGTTTTTTTTTGTTTTTGTTTTGTTTTGTTTGTTTTTTTTTTGTTTGTTTGTTTGTTTTTTTATTTTTGTGTTTTTTTTTGTTTTTCCTGAAATTTATTTTTGTCTGATTTTTACTAAGGAACAGACCTATATTGAAAACCTTTGAAAACTGCATGCTATCAACATAGTATTACAAGATTTTTTTTCTCTTGAAGTTTATTTCAATATTCGTGGTACATTGATTGAAAGAATGTAAAAGAAACAAAATCTTCCTACCAGTACATTTTCAATGGCCAACACACACATACACACACACACACACACACACACACACACACACACACACACACTTCTCTGCTTGTCTTTAACACAGCCCAACATGTGTATGTTGATTTACACATGTATGTTGGACTGCGCTGAGGCGGTTCCACATCAAAACCAAAAGCACAATACCTGTTCACTCGTTGCAATGTGTTGTACTTTACACTTTAAACATGACCATCATCATAAAGTTTGTAGCCCTCCAGTCCTTTAAATGCTTTGAGCGATTCTTGGTCATGTCTTTCCTTTTCTACTAAATATATATAAAGGTCCAGAAATGTAACCTTGGGGAGTCTTTCAAATTTGTTGTGAAGTCATTACTTTTTTATCTGGTCTTGGTAACAGTTCCCCGCTAGGCAGTGTCAGTTTCATTTTGACCTACTGGCCAATGTTTTCTACAGAATCTTGTTTACCAAGGCCTATGTCATTTGCTTTCATGGAAAGATTTACCAGCTCATTCTTTTCTCTTCCGTCCGTTTGGATATCCTTGATTTTCAAGGAAGATGCAAGTTCGGCCACAGTCATATCTTTGAATGATTTTGTGGCGTCTGTTGGCCCAGTGGTGGTGTCTGTAGGTGGGACTAAATCATCTTCTGCAGCCCTTTTTCTCCCCTTCCTGGCATGTTCCTATCAGAAAGAAACAAGACAGTAAGTTGCTAAATCAAAGTAAATGTATATGAGCCAATGATAACCTAGATAAGCAAAGACTGCTTTGTTTTGTGTTCATTTTCAAGCCTGTGTTAAAGTAACGTAATATCATTATACTACAGTTCTCGAAATTCTTGCACAGGACTTGGCAGCTCAGACAGACCCTTCTCACTGCGACATTTTTTGTTTTTCTTATGATGCCATGGCCATGTGATTTGAATCCCGCTCACATGATAGCATAGCCATCAGAAAAAATCCATGTCATAAAAAGCAAGGCAAATCGGTCTGTCTGTACAGGTAAGCACTCACCGGCACTCAATGCACCAAATTAAAATGTGCAAGGGTAATGCATGAAGTGAAATATTATCTAATAACCTGTAAAGTGCTTTATTTTCCCCCGTATAAGCTTTCAATATTGTTTTTTCATTTGATGTATTTCATTGTAGTCTAAAATTCATCATTTTAAATTAATCAATATAACTGCTCCGCTAATCCTAGGTTAGGATAATTTTTTCAGTGTGATTTTATTTTCACGGATTTGTTTTTCTAGTTAATTAATACAACAAGATAATACAGCTAAATGATGTCAGTCTACAGTACTCATAAATTTTGACTTTTGCATAACGGGATGCATATTATGTCTATTGGCGCTTCTGGGTTTCTCAAGCTGAATATTGCATACTTATTAACGTGCAGAACACAAAGTTGGACGAAAATTACACAGAAAGAGTAAGGTGCGTCATATTACATGTGGCAGACTTTGTAGAGTCTCCTGGCTGTATCCTGAAATGAAAGTGAAAATGATGAGCAAAGATGAGCAGCTGTAACAGTAAATATACTGCATTACCGTGTTGATATGGCACTCGCACATAACTACCTCCATTGAACCATTCTTTTTTAGGAATGGGGATTTGGTCGAGTGGATATGTGCGTTTCCCATTTCAGCTAGGCGACTGGTGCCAAAGGTTGCAGGTTCGAGTCCCGGTCGTTCCGAACATGAAAAAAAAAATTGCATACACATTGTTTAAGATGCTGTCAAAATAATTATTACCTTCAAACCGGTTGAATGTTACCAGTGGATTCAACATCTTATTATTTCGGGATTTTACGATCAAATTAAGAGACAGTGTTAAATGAACCAAAAAAGGGAACTTCTTGGATGTTGTTCATGTCCATATAGTCAAAAGCTTTCTCTGACGCATTTTGGACGATTACAATGAGCAGTATTTCACAGGAGGCTTTACATTCCTGTTTTTACTTTTACCCAGTGGTGACTGAAAGTAATGTTACCTGTGCCTGCGAGCAGCTTGCGTGCAGTTTGCGAGCTCTACCAGCAATTGCCCTAGAGCAACCCGCGGGTTGATCTAAGACTGAGTCTCATGAGTTAACGTGGGTCCGTTATTCAGATATAACATATGTGTCACACGTTTTTAATATATACATAATACTAACATTGAATGCATCACAGGGGTACACTGACCTGTGATTCCCCCCCCCCCCCCCCGTGAAAAGCGGTGGCATATTTCAAATAAAATCATCTTAATCTCAATCGTACACACCTCTTCATTGACCACTGAACAACTTATCTGGTACCCCCGAAGCCAACTGGGGGGGGGGCAGCTTTGCGGACCCGAAGAGCATATTGCAAAGCCACACATTTATGTATTCACGATAATGCTTAAGTTCGTATCTTTAGCCCCCCCCCCCCCCCCCGCATATTCCGGGTGATTGAGTGTTCTTTTGCATACTTTTCAAGTCATTCCCATGTGTAAACAGACGGACTGAGAACAACTATCATGATTCGATTCAAACATGATGCTTTTAATAAATTAGATTTTTTCCTACCGTTTGTCACGCACTGTGTACCTGCGGGAAAGACCCTGGCTTACCTGGAAAAAATTCCCATCACATTCTCCCTTTTAAAAAAATCGAATGCTTGCCCATTTGCAAACAAATTATTCTGACTGGAAATGGTATTGTCTCTCCCACGCCAAGGAAGCCGCTTGCCAACCGATTTGTATTTTTGTCTCTTTGGCCTGAACCACTTCCAAGTACTCATTACCCTATTCCTCAGTCCTAACTCTTTACTCTCCATAAGGTAACCTGGCACTGTCTAAACTATATACATATGGAAGTACTATTGTCCATATTGCACATGTTATACTGTAGAATTTTGACATAGGCTGCATTGGCTAAAACAATTTCAGTCTTCAGCGAGTAACTGCCCAGAACATGTTTCGGAGCCAAGTTTTACATCACCAGTGGGCCAGGTGAACTTTCATCACACTCGATCAAGAGTCCTGGACATTATCTCAATATGTCCGGCACACAGCCAGCCCATTTCGGCACTTCGGGCACGTACTTAATTCGAGCCCTGTATTTATTTAAGGTCCCTCACTATGTTTGAACTTACGTGAATAGTGTTCTGATTATTTCATATAATCTTGATGTATTTAAGAGTTCCTTTTCCTCTCTTGTGGGGGTTTAATGAAATAATTATATTAGTAGTAGTATAAGATGGTTAAAGTTTCGTTATTTCAATGCGTTAATTACCCTTTGTTTAGCGGTAATCATCAGTTGGGCAGCGCACTACAAAACATAGTTGGGCCCTGCCTTATAATTGTTGCTTGGTGCACATTTTAAATAGATTATGAAATGGACCAAAGCGCTATAGGTATGCACGTTAAGAAACTCAACCAGTTGGAAAGTGAAAGTGAGTACTGTAAAACGTGTTCTATTCATCAGGTATGTGCTTGGACATGCTCTTCGTCTTCAATTTCAAGCCAACCAAATGCAATAAAAATAAAATAAAATACAGTAAATATTTGAAATAAAATGTAATGTAAAAGGTAAAATGCATCAGCATGCTCCAAGCATAGACCATGAATAATGTGCAAGATTTAAAAGAGGCCAAGGTGGATTTTGTTCCAACTGAGCTTACCTGTTAAGTTGACTCGGCATAAATGTTGTCTTGGACTTTGAGTGTGGCGCCCCTTTCAGTCAATGTGAAACTGAGTCAATATATGCAGTCGACTACAGGGCAACAGGTTTGATCAGACCATTATGATCACAACACACATGTTTGAGTTTGATCACCACGACCTTGTCTTAACTGTCATTTCCAATTTTGTGTTACACGTATTTTTGACTTGGCAATGCACTGTACTGTCTCATTTTCATTGTGGTGAAAATCGGATCAAAAATTTTTGCAATCTGGGAATGGGATTACAAGTCAGCGGCACAGATAAGGTTAATTAGTTACTGGCAAACTTGGATGCCTCTAATATCTAACCATGTCCAATCTCAGAATTAGGATCACATACCCCCTTCTCTTACCCCGATCGACTGTAGGCAGTGCCACTGACCGAGAATACTCAATCAGTAGGAGTGTTTCTGGCTTTAGGTCTCAGGCAATGCCCACAGCCTCTGAGTACTGGGGAAAACACAAATGTTTACCTATGTTATGTTAGGTTCAGTCTGTAGCAGACTGTGGGTTTCTGTTGTGTTTTTTTTCTGCAGCAGAGCCAGTATAGGCCCAGATAAATTGATTATTTCCATATTTACCACACATCGATCAGTTGTGAATGCAGTTATTGTACATGTACATTTGCCTAAATTAACGCAATAGACCCTTTGTGGGTGTCGCTGCGAATAAAAAAATACATAAGCCAGTGGTTCTAATAGGCAAAGCCTATGGTAACACATCACACAGGGAAATACAGGCTCTTGCGTGCAAAGAAAATGGGTGGAGAGGAAGTACATGTACATGCAAACATAGCTTTCAGATAAAGTGCAACTTTTTTTTTGGGGGGGGGTCCCGTCCGAATGGAGATATCGAGTCAATTTACCTGAGTACACATGACATTCTTGATGCATTCTTCAGGGGTAATAAAAGTGACAACTGTGTGAATGCCAAATGGTTACAGGACAAATATGCACAGTTTGATGTGTAGAACGCTACATGTACATCTGTGCGATTTTTTACTTCCATTCCTACATGGTAAAGCATTAATATTTCCCTGGACGATACATTTCCAGTAAGATATTGAATAGGGTTAAAAACTGAAATACATATTAAAGGCTTGTTCTACTCGTCTATCCAATGTACCCATGGGTTAACCAGTCCCAGCAAGCACATGCACTCCCGGGTTAGTGTTCGTGTGCGTGAGGGCAGATAAAAGATCAGCTGCGCTCAACCCGGGAGTGCTGCACGTGTGCGAGCCCAAGCAAAGTGCCAGCAATTTGAGAGTGTGCGAAATTTTGGTTAGGTTACTTTCAATTGCTACTGTAGGTGGACAGCTTGGGCATTGGTGCTGTTTACCATTGTGCAAATTTTCTGGTTGAGTTTTACTCAGCTGGAATACTTCCAGTGTATTGTAGAAAATATTAAAACTATAGTTTTGATACAATCATATACATACCACAATTTCTAGTTTAGATTGACTCGGTAAGGGCACATGTGTTTGGCTTGCGTCTTGGTGTTTAGCCAATACGAAGTTAGAATTCAGCTGGGTTGATCCCGTCACGAAGCTCAGCAAGTATATGTAACATTTCTTTCTGGTCTAATTGCTTTACAGAAAACCATTCTGGGTGCCTTCAAAATGAGAACGGTTTGAAATGCTACACTTTGTCATTGTTCAACATAATCTAAATTTCTTGTATTAGCCTAATTTATATAAATTAAAATGCTAAAACTTTGGGTCTTGGTGCACTGAATGTGGCCATGTCACAAACGTATAAAATGAAGTTTAAATGAAACTACTATCTATAATACTTTTGAGGCTACTTAAGATATTAATTTTGTGTATTTGCCTATTTTTTTTTTAAATTAAAAGCATACAACCTTGACTTATGGTTCGTATCACAAACCTATATAAGCACACTGGAATTTTGAGTTTATCTACAACAGTTTTGAAGATATGGAGCTTTTAAAACTTTACTTGCCACAAATTTGCATAAATTTAAACATCATGACTATCGCCAAGTGAGATGCTCAATTTTACTGGTTAGGTTAGTCGATATGGCAAGTTTGGTATTTTTCGCAATAATAGTGTATGAGAAAAACTCTGGACCAACTTGGTAATGAAGCAGATAGAAAGGAAGAAAGTGTTAAGTTATGCAGTGAAACCTCTCTGCAGTGGGCACCCTTTGGACCAGAGCAAAGTGCCCACTCCTGCGGATAGGAGGGTGGGGCGGGTAAAATATTAAATATTTATTCCAGATCATGTGGCATCATCATTCATACAAGGATTAAGCACAAGCTTTTTTAGCCCAGCACAAACAAAAAAATGAAGCAATCTATTGCTCCCAGCAGGTGGTGACCGCATCTTTGTGACACTGCATTACTATAATAGCTGTGTTGTTGTTTCAGACTCGAAGGAGTAAGATACTAATCACCACCGATACATGTGTTCATGTAAATTAAATACTCTCTTTACTTGCACGGAGGGTACACTTCCCTTTCTTTCTTTCTTTCTTTCTTTCTTTCTTTCTTTCTTTCTTTCTTTCTTTCTTTCTTTCTTTCTTTCTTTCTTTCTTTCTTTCCTATTTTTCCTTCCTCCCTTATTTCTTTCTTTCTTACTTTCCTTCCTGTCCATCAAAATTGTGGTTTAATTTGTTTCTGGTCCATAGGCACATTGTTGTTTCAAGCAATAAATATCAATTTAGAAAATAAAAAAAAAGTTCGCTTTTTTTAATGTGTGAATCCAACATAAACAGCGTGAAATTTCAGACGTTTCCGGAACTGTAGTAGATGTGCGCGGAGTATTGACAAACTATTACTTCCCATTTGATTGAGTAAAGGTTAGAACGAACTGTTCACCAAAAATTTTATGATTAATTCAATACCAAAATTGACTTGCAGAGTTTGTTGATAAATGTGTAATGCCTGTACAAGATGCCGAAGCTTGACCAAGTCGCAGGAATTGTAACAGCAATCTGCATAGGATGAAAAAGCTCTTGAGACTCAACAATGACCCCTTCGCAAAGTACCTGATATGTCCAAAGTGTGCACAAATCTACAAGTTCTCACAATGCTATGTCACAACATCCACGGGCAAAAAGAAATCTGCAAGATGTACCCAGGTAGAGTACCCCAACCACCCTCACAAAGTTCACAGGCGTGCTTGTGATATTCTACTCATGAAGAGTGTTAGATTAAACAAAAGACAGGACATACTGGTGCCGAAGAAGATATATTGTTATAACAGCATCAAAACTAGGCTAGAGATATTAATACGACGTCAGAGAATTTTGGACTCATGCAGAGGCTGGAAACTTCGACCAACTGTGGACAATGTCAAATTTCATCATTTAGATAGAAATATGTGTAAGGAATTTGGAACACAATGGACAGCCATTTCTTGATGATGACCACACTTTAGGACTGATCCTCAATTTGGATTGGTTTCAACAATCTAAACATTCGCAACATTAAGTGGGTGTAATGTAAATTGTGGTTCAAAACTTCGTACGGGAGGTGTGATACAAGGAACACAACGTGTTAATCTTAGGCGTAATTCCAGGACCCAAAGAACCAAAGGAGACAATAAATACATATCTGTCCATTCGTGGATAAGTTGATAGAGCTATACCAAGATACACAATTGAAGGTTAACAGCGTTTGTTGAAGCAGTCTGTACTGAGCAGCTTTACTTTCTGTATCGTGTGACATACCAGAATTTGATAAGACAGCAGGTTTTCTAGGATATGGAGCCCTTTCAGTATGTTATATTTTTATAATACTTAGTGCCTACTCTGTTCTCTCACCTAGCTTCGTGGATCTATCGTAGTATGCTAGAGACATTTGTATCATTTGTACATGCAGTCATAACACGATTCTTTTGTATAACCATAGAGCTTCCATCTCGTAGTAGCTGTATGCGGTGTGCAGGAAGAAGACAAAATCTAACTTATATATACCATGGAGCTAGTAGCAATACTACATTTGCATCATTATGAACACTTGAGCACAACTGAGCTGTGCATTCTGGGCCCAGACATGTAATCCCGTTCTAACAGTTGGGTACTGTAAATTGCTTTGTTTTCACGTGTTTAAACTTTTATGCTTTTTCTATTCTTGACATTGTACTGTAGTTTTAATTTCAATATTTTGAACATCATTCCTATTAAAACAATGTTAAAATTTTTGGCCTGTATCAATTTGTATTTATTTTCATGGTTTTTTTGCCATCAGCATAAGAAGCACACATAAAAATACAGCCAAATTAAAGCAATTTACAGTTGATATGTACTTTATAGACATATACAATATTCGAGGAGATACAGACAAGAAGATAGAGAAGACAGACATAAAGCATGCAATTATGCAAACAGTGCTGAATATATACACATATACATCCATGACTAAACGGTACAGATTGGTTTGTAACTTCATTGGTCGCTCTGTGGAACTATTGAAACAACAAGAATTCACTTAAAGTATTACGTAAATCCATCAATCTTTCATCAAGTCAGATCACATCTGCGACCTTGACTTCCAGCGTAGTTTATAGTCAGTCAATATCCTACATTGACAAAGCATCATGAATATATTTTTTGAAGCCCCAATATGAGTGTTGCCTGTCCAGCTGACCCTCAGACCATTTTTTTTCATCAGGTCGGTGGCCTGAGGCTGTGAGTGCCCAAGTCCACCACTCAAAGATTAAAGCAATACATTGACAGAAATTGGAAGTCCTTATTGTCTGCGAACAGGCTTTCTGCATTCAGCGAGATACATGAAGATTAGAAAATGAAAAACAGAGTCTCCTTAGCAGGCAAAAGTCAACATGGAATATAAATTGGTATGTGCACCCACTGTCCCGTTGTTTCGTTGGCTAGCTGTTCAAACAGAATAGTTGTCAAGTTGGAAAGTGAGCACATTGATGTTGGTGGGTATGTGAATACCAAACCCACAGTGGAAGCTCAGTGGTTGACGTTGTCTTATCCCTTATGCCAAACACCCTCAATATAGATCATCCTTTCTGATCCTGGTCATACAAAATACATTGTAAGGTATTTTAGACTGATGTATATCATAAACTGGATTAACCGGTAGATGTAGGTCGGCGATTCATTCTAGTTTAACATGATATATACGGGATTTGCAGTGCTTGTATAAAAATGTGTTTTTAAACAAACGGAAGCAAGTGTTGCACATTTGTTAAGAATTTTACCGTTTTATCCAGGGCAGCGATGTACTGGACCTAAGTACTGAATCAGCTGATTTGCTTTATACATTCCCTCTCCAGCACTTGACGGTATTGGGCATCTGAGAGGGGGAATTGTTTGCCAACGTTTGACTTCTGATACTTCTGTTGCTTCTGCTGAGGATATTGAAACGTTAAAGCACCATCTTATTCAAAGAGTGGACTGGTTCGAAAATGATGACCAGGAGCAGCATTGCGGGCAGATGCTTTTGTGTATTCCACAGAAATCGACACATCCATTTTTCCATTCATATTCATGTAGAGTATACTGTCACAATGCGCTGGTACGAAATCAGTTATGAAGATTGGCAACGTGCACGACTATGTTATGGTACTTATACCCATAAATCATGTTTCTGTGGCGCCAACTGTTCCTCAGTCGTTAGTAACACGATAACATAAATCAATGTAATATGTTTTTGGATCAAGAAATTGTATGGCATTTTGAGGTCTAAAGTTCAATAAGAACCAGCAATCCCATGCATCCACATTACCTGCTCATTATTATTTGGAACATGGGTAGGATATCGGGAAAAAAATTTATTGTTGGTTTGTTTGTTTTATTTTTTCATTATTATTGTTTTTGGGGGGGGTGTTTTGTTTTTTGTTTGTTTGTTTTTTTGTTTTGTTTTGTTTTGTTTTGTTTGTTTTTTTTTGTTACAAGGGTAGTTTAATGCATTTCATATTTTGTAACGTAATGTGCATACAAAATCACACTCATTCGAGTGTGGTTCCGTGGCAAGGAGTGTGCATCTTTGCACATTGATAAAAAAGACATACTTTCAGAAAGGAAACTCATATCTTTCTCAACTCACGGCAACCCTTCCTTGGAAACCGGCTGGGGGTGACCTCTGGTGCCTGAAAGATATTAATTATTTAGAACAGCCTTCGCCATCTTCCTATCCATGGTAATTCAAGACACAAAGCTGGTCGTGTTTTCTACACATTTCAGTACCGTGTTTGGGTTGTTCCAAGGGATAAGTTCCCAAGTACCCGTGGAAAGGTCCAGGAACACAAAGGTGAGAGAAAAATGAGTAATTTCGTTCACTCGCCTTTCTTGACGGAAACAGGCTCTTGCAGCTCTAGTGCCCCACATAGCAGGACTCGGTAACATGAGACCAGGGTGGGGTGCAGTTTCAAGTCACTTGTTTTCAGACAACCTGGTATATGTGGTCTAATTATGAGCAACACTTTTAGGCGGAACAGTAAATGGTACGATTAATGACGATTTTGCTTCAAAAGTGACTAATACAAGTCACACTTTTACAAACAACATTCTGCCCCTGAAAGGACGCTGTATTTACATACCATCCCATAGGCATAACTTGTTGCTGTCCCCGTTTGTTGGGCGGCCTATCAGTCACATGGTATTGTTTATGTCTGCGAAGCCATTGGCCAGGTTTCATGGGAAGTGCTTAGGTCTTTAATCATGACACTGTTGATGTTGGGTCACTCCTTCATTAGGAGACTACATAATTATGTATCCTCTGACACATTTACAGAGAGCACTTCTTTCAGGCTAGAGGAAATGCCAGCACCCGACATCAAGTGGGATTATGCAGGTGGTAGGTATCTCACAGATTTACGGGACCACTTGGCCCCGACAAGAACTGTGAGGTGTGTAATGAGAATGTGCCCTGAGTTGAGTTATGTTGCGATTGGCAGTAATGACGCCACTCAGGTGACACATGGTAGTGCCGAGGCCCTCAGCTTGGCTATTTCAGAGGTGCTGGAATGGCGCTCCCCACAGCCAAATGTACATGGGGCGGCTTAGGGGAGGGGGGGCAATATTACCCAGACAACCAGATCTGAGGCAAGACATACCACCCAGAGCCAAGTAATGCTACAATTTGGACCTTGATCTGTTTAATTCATGTCGCATGTTGGTAAACGATATAGTATATAAACCTCCACAACACCAGTCAGTGTATATAAGCATTCACGTTTTGAACGCAGGAAAGGTGATGGCATAGAAGAAGATGAGGTCCATATTGAGGAACCCTCAAGTGCGCCATCACTGGTGGGGAGGGGGGACGTGGAGCACTGCTCCAACTGCTGAAACAATCGGCACAGTGTGAGTAACACAAATCAAACAAACAAAAACAATAATACATTAAATAAAATAATAAAAAAGATATAACTCTTAATGGTAATACCCTGCTGCACTGTCAGATATGAAGTATCTGTCCTATGGCAACACCTGCCTGCAGATACTTAGTAAGTACTGGTAAGTTACTCAAACTAAGCATAAGTGGCATGCTGCAGACAAAACAAAAACAAAACAAAAACCAAAAAAAACAAACAAAAAACAAAACAAAACAAAAAAAAAAACAAAACAAAACAAACAAACAAACAAACAAACAAACAAAAAACTCGCTGGGTGATGGTCAACCACACCAGGCTGCATTGAGTTAACTAATACAAGGTTTGGCTTGTAACAGTGGTTACACAGCTGGCAAAGGGCACAGCAGCAACGCCAGCTTACAGGTATCAAGGCAAATGTGCATGGTCACCTTCTGCCTAATTGGTAGCCCCAGGGCTCGGTCTCGGGGCTTATTTATAACCCCACTTGTGTGCTGCTACCCAACGTGGTGTAGGGTATGTGTTCAATGCACCGGGTTAACTGGTCCAGTGGTAGTGGGTTTGTTGGTAATCTTGCTTTCTCGGTATTAGCTAGATTCAGTCGGGGGTGTTCGACACTTCCCACGATGGTGCAGTAAGCAAAGCAGTATGCTGTGCCCAACCCCTGGTCAGTGTGTCCTTCCAGGTAACATAAGGTGTTGCGTGGTCATATACTTAGCTTATGTAATGCCCTACAACCGTAAGCCTGTTGCTCCAGGATAAAAGTCTAGTTTATGGTCACAACTAGCAAACCTGATCTCTCATTTCAAGCAACACAGAGAGCCTCACTACTTGCAGTGTCATTGGTCCCTACAGGCCTTTCGCCAGCAACCTGCACAACAGGTTTTCTGTGACGTGTAATCTTAATCATTGAAGTGATAATGTTGAAGTAATAATGCTAAATTTTACATTGTTTAAGGACAGGTAAGACACCAAAAATAAATCCCACTTTAGTCAATCCTAGCTCAAAATGTATTTGCACTAGGATAACATATCATATATGTGTGTACTCGTCATACTCCAAAGAATTTATATGTCCCGTATTTGGGTGTCTGTGATGTTAATTGTTGAATAAACAATTGAAAGTTGACCGCAAAGCATCCACCCCATATATGTCGATATAAGTGACTAATTATTTGTGATAAAATCATAAAAACACTTGGATCTTAATCCTGACATATTGGCAACAAAAAACAATCCTGCGATTTTTTATGTTTGGTTTCGTTTTTTGTTATCCATCCTCAAAGTTTGACGTTTCAATTTTCCCTTTGGTTTTCAGGATGTTCATTTTCTTCATTTCATAGAAAAAGAACGAAGCAAAATTTAGATAATCGCTGAGTTGCTTTTGCAGTTCAGACATTAAAGAATCAAAAGCCGTTAACCGGATTAAATTTTGCCCAGCCGTTTTCTTGGAATAACCATTCTTAGGTGGGGCTCTCGTCCTATAATCCTTTCTGAGAAAACAAGCTTCAAAGGCCTTTGATGTTGGTCATTTGCCTCTGAAACAATACCATTTGCTCAAGTTGAGCTGATATTTGTACAAAACGTAGTAAACATCGTCCCCGAACATTTGGGGAGGTTGTCAATCAATTCTTGGCCAATCACATGAATAAAAGAGCCTTTGAAGTACGGAAAACATTATTCAGCGATCTATCAAACGGCGACAGCGACAGTCTGGTTTCAAAGTGTGACGTCATGGAGGCGGCCCTTCCGGCCCCATGACCTAAAGCCTGGCAACGAAAGTTGTGTTGCCTTGCTTTGGTTGGGCGGCCCGCAGCCGCTCTTGGTCAGTGTATGGATGGCGGGTTTGGTCTTCTGCCCCCTACCTTCCCTATTCATTCCGATTTTATAGGGATAGTATTTTATTGTTTTTACTCGTCTCCTATCTGTATACTTTATGTAGTTAGCTTGTTAGACTTGTCTTTAAACTTCACTTAATCAGCTTGTCATTATTTTGTAGTTGTCTTCTCAATGAGTGTCTTTTTTTTAATAACCTGAGCTTTGTAACGCTATTTGGTGCATGTGTTTTCTCTGCTGTTCACCTCTATGCTTATTTCGATGTGTTTATTTGTACTTTTATTTCCTCATCCCTGGGTTCCGATAAAGTATTATTATGTACATGGGTATTGTTGATTAGGGTGTTAGTTTTTTTTCCCGCCTGTCTTTGGTGTGAAGGACCACTGGGGTAATCCATCACGGCACGGCCTTTGAAGTTTATCATCTGACGATTCCCGCTCCTCTTGAACATTTAAAGTCTCTCTTCATTAGAACGCAAAACAAACAAGATAACTAAAAAGTAAACCACTAAGGCTATGATATGTTAGCATGTTTGCATCTTTTCTGTGCCCACAAACATACTTTTGGCATGCTGCCTTATTTCGCATTGCCGCCCTGATACCACTGTCTTTTTGCCATGGGCTGTTGCTACCTGCAGCCACGTGACAGGCTGTTAAGTATGATTGACAGGTGGCATTGTTCCGTTTGGTGGCTGAAAACCAAACGAATGACACATAGACGTTCGGATATCCACATGCCTGTGTAGTTTTTGGCGTTTTTCTCATATTTCTACTTTACTTAAAAGCTCGAAATTTTGACAACTAATAGAAAGGACATTCATCTTGTAAAAACTGTTAAAATTTCAAAATCGGCCATGCAAAGGTTTTTGGTGTCTTAAGTGTCCTTAAATCTAATTAAAACAATCACATTGTTTAAATGTAATTAAAACAATTACATTGTTTAAATATAATTTTGCCATGCAAAGGTTTTTGGTGTCTTAAGTGTCCTTAAATCTAATTAAAACAATCACATTGTTTAAATGTAATTAAAACAATTACATTGTTTAAATATAATTTTGCAAAAAATGGTCGAGCTCACATGGTGAGAGTGCTTTTTTTGTGATGAAGCTGTGTACTAAAGTGTAGATGTACCACTTGCAGGTTTTCTGTGCCTAAAACATTATATTTGCAGGAAATTGTTCGAGGTGGCCAACGCAAGTTCCAACAGCCAGCCACCCCCAAAAGCAGGGAAAAAGGCAAAATGGGACAAACCCAATACCCAAGCCTGGGTTTCCTTGACAGTGCGACAGTGGCTCATGATGATGGTCTGCCAACGGCCACCGAAGACAATACAGCTCCAGCATTGGAGGTACCCAGGACAGCGACACAGCCCCCATTGCCCATATGCCCCTGGCCGACACCGACAATGCCCATGGCGATGCCACCATTTGAACCCATGCCATAGTATTGGGGATGGCCCATGAATGGTTGGCCATGGATGCTGTCACAGACAAACCCATCACCAGGAGTCACAAACACAGAAAGCCCTCCTCATAGCTCTTTGAATACAGGCACCATGGTTATCGCCAGATCAGAGTGTGGAGCAGGTGAGGCTAGCCCAGATCCCCAAACTGTTAATGTAGTCCATGCCAATAATATGTTACAGACTAGGGCAGACTAGGGGGTTGAATGCCATGTTCCATAGCAGGCATGCTCTGGGCCTTGCAGAGGCTGATCAAGTGGATGAGGGCAACATGCCTAAATTAAAGCAACCATAGTTGCCAATGAATAAATTTACTTAACAAAACTAGACAAAAACTTTAAAGAAAAAAAAACCTTGAATTTAAGTATTTGCAATGAAGACGAATTGTTGTCTCTCGTCTCTAACCAAAATGACAAGCCAAAGGCCACAAACAAAATCACAATGAAACCTTC
Source organism: Hermodice carunculata (assembly GCA_964020975.1). Classification (NCBI taxonomy): domain Eukaryota; kingdom Metazoa; phylum Annelida; class Polychaeta; order Eunicida; family Amphinomidae; genus Hermodice; species Hermodice carunculata. The sequence continues at coordinate 12,474,955 of OZ026612.1, read as the reverse complement.
AATTTAAGTATTTGCAATGAAGACGAACTGTCGTCTCTCGTCTTTAACCAAAATGACAAGCCAAAAGCCACAAACAAAATCACAATAAACCTGTGGACTGATTACTTCATTCACTACATGTATATATACCTGGAGAGATACCCAGATCAGGCAAGGCATATGTTAACTCATTTGAACATGGTGAGGATGCTAGCAAAAGAAAACAGACACTGTGTTTATTATGACACAGCATTTACAGAACGCTGAGTTAGAAAAGAGACCCCATGGGACTTTGTTGACTGCCATGCATACACCAGAGATATTCAAACCCCTAGTCCTGCCCTGGAGAGCAGACAAAAACCCCCAACCAACAGCCCTTTTGGATCAAAGTTCCGAAAAGGTTTTGCCATGCATATCAGTCAGGGGAAACATGTCAATATCAACCCAACTGCAGGTTTTCCCGCAGTTGCTTTAAGTGCAGTAAAGACCACCCCACCAGCAAGTGTCTGGACAATGGTGCCACTCCAGGCCAAAGTCCTGGAACCAAGGAAAGTGGCTCCAACCAAGTAGGCAATGGTCCCAGCAAAAAGTCTACCCCAAATCCCAACCCAACGCCCAAGGACTTTCCCAAAATACCCGATCCACACCCTTGTCCAGTAACGCCCATTAAGCCAGAAGTACCACCCTGGTTGCTAAAGGGTTATCCTGAGCAGGAAGTGAACTTTCTGGTCGAGGGGTTAAGGTAAGGTTTCTGTATTCCTTTTGCTGGTTCATGCCCACCTAAAAAAAACAACAATCAATCATCAGCCTTCCAATGCCCGGATTTAGTAGCCATCAAATTTGGATGGAAGTGGCAAAGAGCAGAATAGCAGAGCCTTTTGATGCACGCCCCTTTGACAAGTTTCTGGTCAGTCCCCTAGGAGCGGTACTTAAAAAAAAACCCAGGAGTGTTGAAAATCATCCATCATGAATCATACCGCTCGTGGGTTTCCCTACATGATGGCACTCCTAGTGATAATACTTCGGTAAAGTATGCAACAGTAACGGATGTCATTTCCGACATCAAAACCATAGGAAAATCAAGTTTCCTGGGGAAAGCAACATTGTGGATGAATTCTGGTTTATTTCTATACACCCAGACTCTTAGCATATTTTGGGCATGTTTTAGAAGGGTAAGTACTTTTACTACCGTAATTTGTCAATAGGATGCAGTTACAGTTGTGCTCTGTTTGAGCAATTCAGTGGAGCGGTTGAGTGAATATCCAAGAACAATTTCAACATTGAATACAATAGACATGATATGGATGATTTCTGTATTGTACAAAAGTGTCACAAATCATGTTATGCTGCCCTGGAACATTTCAAGCAATTGTGCACTTTAGTGGGCATATCACTATCACCAGAAAAAAAAGCTATGGCCCATCCACATGCCTGCCATTTCTTAGATACAGTAGTCTCAGTGCCCCGGCTCCCCCTACATGAGGTCCAAAAGTGTAGAGGAAAAAATTGATGACATTTGCCGCCACAAAAAGGTAAGGTTGAAGGAAATACAATCAGTGATTGGTCAGCTGAATTTTACATGTGCTGCAACAGAAATTCCATAGGCATCTTTAGCTCCCTCTACAACAGCCTCGTATGACAGGACATGGGACCTGTATTCTGACTTCCATAATGACCTTTCTGGTACTGAATATACCCTGCCTCTAACCGAGGACAATATCGTGTTTTTCATAGCATTTCTAAACATACATAACTACTCCCTGAGTGTTATTGCCTTTGGCTTGTCACCTTTGGTATACAGACACAAAGTTAACGAGTTGGAGGACCACACACAGGCTTTCCTTGTCAGGAAAATGTTGTCAGGTTGTAGAAACCTTTATCCATGTACCATGGATGCAAGAAAGCCAATCAGCAAAACCATGCTATCAAATTTGTGTGCTGCAATCTCAGCACTTTTTCCAAACAAATATCAGTGCACCCTGTACTGAGCTGCTGTTTCACTAGCTTTCTATGCATTCTTGAGGGTTGGGGAGTTTACAGTCTCAGGAAAAAACAACCTAAGAATGTTCTGCAAGTTGATGACTTGTACCCCCCCCCCCCAAAAACCCTCATATGACCTGCCCAAAGGTTGAAATTACATTTAGAAATTAGAAGCACTTGGATGGAAAATGTCTTAAAATATCTATCCAATCTGTACAGCAAGTACAGGCATTGCAGTCCTATGTAGAATAAAGGGGCACCCAGCCAGGCCCATATTTCATTGACCAATCCTGAAACGCTCTATCAAGACATCACTTTGCTTCTATCTTGGCCACTACACTTTAGTATTGGGGGTATGACCTTAAGTTGTCCAACACACACTCGTTCCAAATTGGAGGAACCACCCATGCAGCGAGGTAAGGCTTGTCGGACACTCAGATTCAGCATCTGAACTGCTGGAAATCTCAAGCCTTTGTTCATTATATTAAAGAGGGAGAAGAAATTTTCCAGTTGTTACCTAGGTCACCAATTTTCTGTTCTTATTCTGTTGGGTTACCGACCCGCTGGCTGTGGCGGTTAATTTGGTCCACAATGAGAACGAAACCAGCCAAGGGTTATAACTCTTAGGGAATAGTCAAGACCCAGGTGGGTAAGTATGATTTGGTCAAGCCTACAAGGCGAGATAAGAAATCTCTAGGATCCTTGTGGTCGGGTTCACTGGGGGATCTAGGACTTTTTGTGTGCACATCTTGACAGGTATGACCAACAAAATTGCAATCACATCTTGGGGGGAGGGGGCTGGTTTGCCTTGCAGTCGGTTGGCCGGGGGCAAACTTTTAACCCATACATGTTAAATCTTCCTTTTGGTTGCCACACCAGGGCCAGATTTGGGCTGCTAGTCTGTTGTTAATCTTTTGCCATTCCTTGTCTCTTGGTCAGTTGACCAGGAAATAGAGGAGTGATGATGATGTGGAGCAGACAGCAGGTTATACCCCTTGGCAGTAGTTCACCACTGCCAATTGGGCAAGCGAACAATTTTGGTTAAATAATGTATATAAAATACACTTTGTATGACAGACATGTAGAATGTTAATTGAGGTGTATGAAGAAACCTTTGTCTGCTCCTCCAGTTCAGAGTCATGTTATTATTGAGGATGGCAGTGATGAGTGGGTAAAGTGGGTGTGCAGGAAGAAATGGTGTTTTATACAGTTCCCGATAGACCTTTCGAGTAAAATAGATGGCGCTAGCGTCATTTTCAACAGTGCTTTGCGGATTGGGTAAATCGGGGTGTAACACCACTGCATCAGACGGTCAGTGCCACACACCAACATGGGGAAGCGAGACCACTGCCATGTGCCAAATTGCCAGAATAATCGTAATAAACAACCAGACCTAAGATTTTTTGCACCACTTTTATTATCCTAAGCATGGATCAGTTTTACTTGTGTTTTTATCGGCGTTTCTGGATGGTATTTTGGCCAGGCTCGCAGCTTTGCTGTACCCTGAATCAGCTTCGCTAGCTGTGCATGTTCACGCCGATAAATGTTGCATTTAAAAGGTTGATAGACATATTTCGCACATATTCAGTCGAGTGACCTCTCAAATATGTATTGCCGCACTAATAACGTAAAACCACATGTGTATTTGAGCGCAATTTTATGGAGTTCTTCCTGGTATGTCCAGTCACATCGCTTCAGCTGCCGTTTTGAAAAACTTGAACGGCTTGCTCATCGAAAATTGTTTCCTGTGTACTTTCGGGACAAACCTCTTCGTGTACTCATTTTATCAAAAGTACTTACAAGCAGAGTTGTGTGATAGGAAGTGACCTCCTGTTTAGTTTATTTTCAATACAAAAGTGGCCTCACTGGGCACAGTTCTGTGCTCTATAAGTATTTGCTGAAGAAACCATGTTTGTGTGTGGCTGCTTCTTGCCAGCTAGGCTGGCGTGATATTTATATATAGCACTAACCGCATTGTAGTGAACCCAAAATGTTTCTTATGCTGGAATTTAAAAGTAATTTTGCATGTGTGATGCAGACACGTATAATCTAATTCTCCCTTTCAACTTCTGCTCCACTTTCTGTTACATTCGCCTCCATTTCTAAACCAGAGCTTAATGGCTATCGGAACACCCAATTACACGCAGAGCCATCACCGGTGACAAAATGTACTGAACGTATGCAGCGCTCTTTAACGTATTGAAAAGGTCTATTCATTTCATATCTAGGAGCTTAATATTGATACCATGATCAGACGTATTCGAGCACATCTATGACAGCAAGAAGAATTGCCGTGACTTGACCAGATTAGTTCAAAGACCTGTGCAAAGAGTGATGGACATTTTTTGACTTCAATATTTTCATAATATTAAATATTTTTCCGGAACACTACTTTTCACCAGGAAAGCTTCCGAGTAAATCTGACCCAAAGGATTTGAAATTTCCAATATTTGAAAAGTATAAAACAAAGGTGCATGACTACTATAGACGTATCACTATAGTGCTAATATGCTCACATTGGTACAATTCAACTTAATACTTGATTGACTTTGATATGAATCTTCCTGGAAAAGACTTAGACAAATAGTAATGATAATAATAATAACTACATTAAGAAAGTAAAACATACGTCAAAATTCAGGCGCATAAACACCAATGATAGCAAGAAAACAAGATCAGACATATTATAGACAAATGAACTTAAAAATATAAGGCACCACATTATTATTCAGACTTATAATTGGTGCCTGGCTATATGTAGCTAAGGGAGTCGACAGTGGCAGCATTGGCTGCTCACTAGGAGTGCCAGGGAGGGGGAGCCGAATGTTGACAGTGCCGAGAGTGGCCATTAAAGGCCAGAGAGGGGGAGCCGAATGTTGACAGTGTCGACAGTGGCCATTAAAGGAGAGACCTCATCCCGGTAACACAATCAACCAGGGTTCCTCTCATAATTTTTTTCAACGACAATTTTTTTGCAAAGAATACCAAGGATAGGCGGGCGGGCGTGTGACGTATAGATAGGTCTCTAACAGCAGACGACAATTTAGACTTTGGTCTGAACAATGTAAGGGTAGTACATGCATGTATACGTCTATTTTTAAAGCAGCCAACAAACAAGTTGAACAAGACTGTTGACTGAGGCCCATCATTAAAAATGCTTAAGGAAAATGTTGAATAGGTGTGAAATGAATGTTGTAAGGTAGTCAAGTTTAAATTAAAATTGTATAATACACTACTCTGACAGGTAGAAGGCTCACTTTGAAAGACCCGAGCCAAGGTAACTTCGAGACCGTTCAAGTTGAAATGTAAATGTACATGTGTACAAGACTGTTTTTCTTATCTGGCAAAAAACCAACAGTAGATCCAAATAAATCATTTGGTGTGACACATTTGTGAGCAGCGCTTAAACTTGTACCAGTAGCTAAGCTTTAGGGAGTATTTCAAAGGGAGATTATGGTATAAGAAGGCGATGTTTTATCTTCAGGTATGTATTGTGAGTTGGACAGTTACAATATTCTTGTATACTAAGCATTGTGTATATCGTTGCAAACATCTTGGATGTTGAATACCAACACAAAAGTAGAATTCGTCGATGTACATTTTGTTCTGTAACCTGTCTGTATGTTTGTTGTTTCAAGACGTCGCAATTACGAGAATCAAAGATGAGTTCGACCTTTATCTACCGTGTACAGACTCTGGAGATGAGCAGAGTAGCGCGGCCTTTTTTGTCTGATGAAGTCATCAGCAATGGCGAGACCTGTGAGTTAAATATGACTTGCAGTTGACCTTTTCATTTGCGTATATGATTTATTTAATAGGTCTGAATGATACATAGCTCGAGCCTAATTGTCTTGACGATGGGAGGGAGGGGCGGGGGCAATATCAAAATTTTAGTGTAGATCATTCGGCAGCATCATTCATCCAAGGCTCAAGCACAGAGCTCCACAGCCCAGCACAAACAAAATGTTTGAAATAATCTATTAGCCCAGCAGGTGGTAACCACATCTCTGTGACACTGCGTAACTACAGATAGTAGCTATATGCTTGTTTCAGTTTCATGAGTAAGATACTAATTATCACCGATAGCTGTGTTAATCAGAACTAATTTAAATAACTTGGCTACTAGCAGTGAGGGTACATTTACCCTTCTTTTTTCTTTCTGTTTGGTCTATCAAACTTCCGATTTAATTTGTGTCTGGTTTATAGGAGCATTTTAATTTTATGATATCAAATATAAATTAATAAAACATAAGAATTTTGCTTGTTTTTTGGTGTGGGCATCTAGCAGCAGACATCATGAAATTTCATGTTTTCGGAACTGTAGTACATGTACGCGGGGTGTGGATAAACTATCACTCCCCATTTGGTCGAGTCAAGGTTAGAACAGACTGTTCACAAAAATTTCCATGATTAATTGAACACCAAAATTTACTTTCAGATCACAGAGACAAGACCCTGGGTATGCTGTAGGGGAAGAAAATATTTTAACATACAAAGAAAGCCTCTTTTAAATTTCTTTCACTAAAAATACATTTATGACAAGTCCTACTGTTTCACTGTCGCGTGCTATCTTACTGTTCAGATCATTCAGAAAAACATTTGAAAGAAGTTGTAAAACAGTGTACATGACATAAGGTGCATAATGACTGTTGTTCTAGTATGGAGAGAGCGGTGTACAAATATGCGTGCACGTAAATCGATTTTGTATTTTTGTGGTCATATAATGAGACACTAAATATGTACTCAGCAAAATATGATATGAACTTAAAGGACCCTATACATGTATTTCTTCAAAATGTGTACGTCTTTCCGACCTATGTCATTACAACGTCTAGTTTATGAAAAAAAAATCTCAAGGCTCCCATATTGCTTTTCTTCACAGTGTGGGATCTGACTCATGCGGAGATATGAACATTTTAAAATGAGCAATTGAAAAATCGGACCACACAATCAGATGATGCAGTCCACATTGGAGATTCCTGTTGAGTCACCCCTTAAAAATTATCAATATGACTGCTTGGTCATATTATTCTAGATTTTGTGTATTTTCCCTCCATGCGGTTGTTAGGGATTGGTGTAGCATTAGCTGTGATATCGACGATTTTTATCATTTGATTTTTGTAATGGACTGAATATGTACTTGTATATATCGTTAGATCTAAATCAGTACACTAGTGACCATGACGTCTGTATAGGTACCAACAATAAGGCGTTTTAATTTTATTATGAAGGAATTTGTGTACCAGTGGTGCGTGCATGCGAAACTACTCTGTATTCTTTCCTGAGATACTACCAATATTATAATAATAACACATGATCATGTAGACCTGTATTTTTTTCAGACTTCGGTTTCTGTGCTCAGGGCATATACTTTTGGTGAAAAGCATTGTATCGTGTCTGTATATTGATGATTTATAATATACTAGGGGAAAAAGATTTGTTTTGCTATTTATTGACTTGATCCAGCTAATTTGATTATTAACTCTTTCAATGCCAATTTATGGATTGAATCAACAGCTTTCCTTTGCGGGCAATGCACCCAGAGTGCGGCCTAAAAAGCTGTTGACCTGAACAAAGGGCATGCTGATACATGAAGGAAAAGTTGAAATGGTTTTTTCTTTACAAGGAATATTGAAGCTTCTGCCTTAATTATACTTCGCAGAGTAGCTCAACTTTAGTTACAGCTGGAACTTAAAGAATAAACATGCATGGTACACGATGACTCGGCCTTGGTCTTTTTGGGGCGGAGGTGGGCATTTATTGTATTATATATATATATATATATATATATATATATATATATATATATATATATATATATATATACTCAATGTGCTCTCTCAAATTATCATTCCCGCATGCCCGTAGTTCCAATCGTACTCAACTCTTCTTTTTCTGAAAATTTGCACTTCCTGCCATCAAGATTAGAATTATCTGTAGCACAGACTCGATCCGCCATTTTGAAAGAAGCCATGGTGTTAGGGTCATAAAAGGAGGGGATGAAGAAAGTGTAATTTTGAGATCAAGGAATAGAATATGACCTTTAGGCTGCAAATGTTTGTCTTTTGCTTTTGGAGCAGCAGTGTCTCGGATTAGCAATATTCTGCAAATAAACACCAAGCCTAATGGGAAATGCTCATATCCACTGCACCAATATGTCCCATCTGCGAGTCCTATGAAAGGCATTTTGGTTTAGGAAATAAAAACAGACAAATCTGCAAGTGACACTTATGTTTCATATCTGGGCTCTTGGTTGACACGCATAAACGAGTAGGGGCTTAGGGAATCTGGAGCAAAGTGCCAGGGATGATAGGGAAATTGAGTGAATTGGATGCAACTTTTAATGTACATAGCCTTTCTTTAGTTTCTGCCGTTGATCCGATATCGGAAAAACATATAAAAGGTCTTAAAATGTTTCAATGTACTTTGATTTGCAATATCCCGGAAAGAGGTGTCTCAAATTGCAATAATGGAAGAATTAGCAGACCGTTTTCTGAGAAACAGTAAAATTGATCTTAGATGGGTGGATATTATAAAATAGAATCATAGCTTTGCCTTATATTGCCGATTTCGGGGATTGCGTTATACTTTGAATTCAATGCCCATGAACAAAGGGGTTAAAGGTGTTCCGATCCTAGTCTGATATTGACCAAAGTCAAGCTGTGCAGACTTGGCAATGCCACACGAGTCCTGCTTTATCATGGACATTTGCCAGCTTTCATAAAATGGCTTCATTCAACATCACATCATCTGCAGAAGTATTTAATGTGCTATGTTCTGTCGTATTTATGGTTGAAAGGCAGAAAAATGCATCCTCATTGCAAATACAGATTTTATACAACAAGTCTTCTTTGTCATAAAAACTATTGGTACCCTAACTTTGAATGGTGCACGAATGACGATGAGTATGATATAAACTGATATTTTATTTCATCAGAAGACATTATCAGCAAGCAAGCTATGTAGCGCAGGATATTGATTTTCTTTACCCACACTCACATAAGTGGCGATATTAGCTAAGTCTTAAAACAGGTATGTATAAGACCCGTGGGGTTTTGTTTAGTTTTTTATGATACACGCTACTTGACTGTTACAACAGGCTTGAATTTGAAGTGGTCTACAGATGTTCTGCAACCAATTCCCTCCAGGCAGATTTTCCGTTCAAGTGGTACCATGACATTTTGGAAATAAATAGCTCCAGACAGACTTGGACAGCTTTCCTTTGCGTGCTCTGGGTGCATTAAGCGCACAAAGAGAAGCTAATGACTCAACATACAAGCTGCTACTCAAAGAGCTTACGCACGGATTTGTCAATTTGGCATATTTTGTTATGAATAAAAGTATGCCACTAACGTTTCCATAAATCATGCCAATAAGCAGGTTTCCCTTTCACAGTTAAACACCATATCACGTCTATATAGGTTAAATATGCCTCTACATGTGGCCATCTCATACTCATTCGTCTTCAGTTAATTCAATGTTAAACTATGAATCATCCCCAAGATTTGACGGTGGGGGGGGACTCAGGCTCAAAGTGACGTTTTCCTGGGCACCTCACCTTTACTTCAAAATGAAACATTTGCGATGTCAAGGAAAATGTGGTAAAGTTTTTAAGCAAAAACTTTTAAATAATGTTGCTTGCTAGAAGAGTATTGAAGAGAAGAACACAACTATTTTGTAAATTTTGTCAGTGAAACGTTACAAATTTGACAATGTTATTATCCCATTCAGTAATTCCTAAAGAGCTGTAAACAATCCCTCAATATAAACGCCTGTTTGTTTTGTTTGCAGCACTTCCATTTGACTTACTTAACGTGAGCCATCGAAATTAAGTGGTGTGGAGGCAATACAAACTAGAAAGATGTGATTGTCTCTGTGCCTAGAAAACTTTTAAAAGATTTTCTATATAGTATCCTGCAAGAAACATTTTTGTTGAAGTGTTAATTGGAGACATAAACAGTTGAGCTGTTTTACAGACCTATAAATTGAAGTTAGAATGGTACCTCCATCTATAATAGTTCTGAAGTTATTCATTCAATAATTAAATGCTGTGTATTTTTCTAATTTGCAGAAATCAAACTGCTACGACTTTAATTCGGGGTTCATTGGATGCAGCTATTTCACAAACCTATCATTTTAAGTTAGAATGCCACCCTATCTGTAACAATTTTCAAGTTGAATATTCAAGTTTTGTATTAAGTGAATTAGCATAATTCTTATCAATTTGAAAACTACGACTTTGGTTTTTATTGGATGAAGCGATGTCCCCAAACTATCAACTGAAGTTAGGATGACAACTCTATCTGTACATGTAATACCTCTGAAGTTTTCAAGATTAGAATTTTGTATTGTCTCCTAATTTGCATCAATTAAAATTCTTCACATTTTGGTTGTGGTCAACGGGATATGCATATAGCAGAAAGCTTTGAAGATTATCAAGATGTGAATAATATTTCTCCCCTTTATGGTTCTGAAAATATTGAATAACTAT
>OZ026612.1:12439305-12464305 GCA_964020975.1 Hermodice carunculata | reverse complement strand
TCAAGGGCCGCTGACTAGCATCAAATATAACTTTTGCTTGTGATTCGTGTGATGTGCCTCCAACACAAACCAATGAATTGAAGTTGTCACTGTCACTTTTATGTATTATGATTTTTGACATGTTTCACATCATTTATATCAAGCAAAGGGTTATCCTTTTCTAGATGTGGATACCGCCTTTCATTCATGGTTCAAACGTCATTTTGAACTTTTACTTCAGATATATGTTTATCCGTCTCACAGCCAAAATTTACCATGTCCTCGGGCGAAAAGGGTTGTACTGTAAATAGTTTCCCTTTGTCAGAACATGCGACTAGCCTGTCCTTATACAAATATTATGGTTTTTGTGATGTATTGGTGACCGCTTCCGCTGTGTGTCTCTTGCGTAATTTTACCAGAATCTGTGATGAACACATTCTCAACAGATACTCGTTTGCACTCAACACAATTTTTGAATTCCTAATAAATCCCGGAACTTTGCTAAAAAGCGACACATCTCGAATGACCTGGTGGTGTGATGATATTTCGTGCTAGGTTAAAATATATCTTTTTTGCCTTGATTTTGAATATATACTGAACCCGAATGAAAAGTATCCACATAAAAAAATTAACAAATTAATTTTGTAAGTTACTAAGTACTGTGTGTGCATATATGCATGGTTTGGAGCCTACATCAGGGTCATTCAGGACAACTTTTTAACTTTTGCTGGGTTGTTACATAATGCATGTGACTTTTGTGCACCGAATATGGCTTCTGACCACCACTCCTATTGGATGGCTAAAATGACCTGATGTTTTCAGTGGCTTTAAAAAGGGATGTTCAGCCAAGAAAAAAGCCAGTGGTCTCAGGTGTGTTGAGGCGATCATGCCGCGTCTGAGCCAAGGTCAAAGACACCATGCTTTGGGGCTTGCAGAGGGTGGAGTCCCAATCACTCAAATCGCACAAAGAATGGGGTGTACTCGGCGCACCATCCAACGACTAATTGAACGGCAACAAGAAACTGGATCCGTAGATGATCGGCCTAGGCCTGGCCGAGAAAGAGTGACAACACCTGGCCAAGACCGTCACATCCGGCTGATGCACCTGCGAGACCGTTTCCGTACAGCAGCCCAAACAGCCCGTGAGACTCAAGGGGTGAATCACCGTCCTGTCAGTAGTTCTACTGTGGAGAGGCGACTGAGGAGCAGTGGCCTAACAGCCAGAAGACCTTACAGGGGTAACCTGCTGACCCAACCCAGAAGAGAAAGACGACTGCAGTGGTGTAGAGCACACTCCAGGTGGACTCGCCAGCAGTGGAATACCGTCCTTTTTACTGACGAGTCCCGTTTTTGTGTCAGCAGAGCAGATGGCAGAGAACGTGTGTGGCGCCGGACTGGGGAGAGATATGCAGATGCCTGTGTCCGTCAGGCAGATCGATGGGGTGGACCCTCTGTCATGGTGTGGGCAGGCATCAGCAACCGCTACCGGACACCCCTAGTGGTCATTCAAGGGATCCTCAATGCTAGGCGGTACATTGATGAGGTGCTGGAGCCGCACATGGTCCCATTTATGGAGCAGCATCAAGATCTGGCGATTTTTCAGCAGGACAATGCACGTGCACACTCTGCAAGATTAACAATGAACTTTCTCAATGAGAACAACATCAATGTCATGGAATGGCCAGCGTTCTCACCCGATCTGAGCCCTATTGAACATTTGTGGGATCAGTTAGGCCAAGGTATTCAACGGAGGACACCTAGGCCTACTACCCGAAACCAGCTGATCCAAGCTCTGCAGGAAGAATGGAATAATGTTCCCCAACACAGAATTCAAACCCTGGTCAGCAGTATGCGCCGCAGATGTATAGCATGTGTTGATGCTCGAGGTGGCCACATCCCATATTGAACAGAAAAATTTGTGTGACTTTCAATTAGGGCAGTTAATGACATTTTTTGCCTGTAAGTGACGTTAATGTCGGTAGAGCGTGACATTATTTTTACGCCAGAAAAGTGAATGCTTTGTTAAGTTCTAAGCACGTCTAGGTATGAAATGTTTCAAGTATAAACAATAAAATACTTCAAAATTGGCATGTGGATACTTTTCATTGGGGTTCAGTATATATATTTTTTTTTTCAAAATCTAAAACTTCTTCAAACCAGACAGTGTGTCTGTGCCCAGAATAAGATCATTGCCCGTCATGTTTCCGCAAATCACTGCTGCTACTCTGAACTTGTGACCCTGTCTATTTGTCTCGAATTGCAATCCTTTGTTTTCTAATAAATAGTCGCCATTTCCTTACTGAAATCTGAGAGGTTTTATTATTTCTGTGCTTAACTTCGACAGATAGGAGGATGCTCGAACTGTGGCGTCACTGATTAATGTCTTTGTTGCCCCACTGTCCAATAAAATGAGCAGATTCTGACCTGTTTGTAGGCTACCTCGGGTGAAGTTTCTCGATGTAGACTTTAATTCCACATCATCGCTACCTAAATACACGCTCTTTAGACCATCGTTAGAGAGGGGAGGTGACAGGTGGACTCTTCCTGGACCACCCCCTTCTTAAAACCCTGGTGACTTCTGCTCGATGGTCTAGAATCGTTATTTGGGCAATTGTTATTCGGGTTAGTTTGTCTACTATTTTCCTTGAGTTCCAAATCTCTCTCGCGTTTGCGGCATTGGCGCCACTTATGATTAGGGATAAGGCAATAGGCACAAAATATGACCTTCCTTTCTTGTCTCCAGATCGGTTGCCAGATCTATCAGAGGTTCCCCTTAAGGAATAACTATTTCTTCGATAAGGACTTCTGCCGCGTGATTTTGTGCGCTCGCGGCTTGGAGAGCGGCTGCCCGACTGGGCTCCTTACCGGGCCAAATGTTTAACCCTTTGCAGGGCTTCGCGGTCTTTTTCGCGTGCTAGTCGTAATGCTAGCGCTAGCTCTTTTAAGTTAACCTGAAACTAGCACTCAATTTTGCCACGCAATTAGACGCGATAACAATGCAAAATTTGGCTCTCAGGTTTGAAAACGGAACGCCACATTCATTACCCGCCTCGGATCTGACCAAGAAGCAATACCAAGGCTTGCATAGATCATAATGTTGGGAAGGTACAAGTCGGGTACGCAGACAGATTGTTGGACCATTATGTAGGAACTTTATGATGGAAAAGCTTATTTTTCCCTGCATTCAAAATTAAAATCTAACTATGAATTTGCGGATTTGCCCACAGTTACAGCTGATCCCAGCTACGGCACCCGTCTGTCACTCCCTCTGCTGATGAAAAGGCAAAGACAAGAAAATTTTGGTAGGGCTATAATAAAAACATATACTCTGGGTAGTTAGCCGTCATTGATACAGTCTTCATATTTCAATAGATTAATTTCATGAAACGTTAAAGGATATTTTCAAGCAGTAATTTATGCTCAGCCAGGTCATGGACCTATCAACGAGAAGGCATCCAAACTCGCAGATTCCCCCTATTGCACAATTAAAATGCAATTAATGCACAGCCATAAGCCTTTGTTCTTCATTTGAGCCGCGTAATACACACATCCGCCCCACTTTCTCTGTGACATCTTATGTTCACCGCCGCACATCGTGGCAGATTGACCTGGCCGCCCTGGTGGCAAAGCTGCCCCCCATACATGGCATCACTGGTTTCGTTAGTAAGACCTTGGCTAGGTAGAGAGAATTGTGACCAGAACATCACACATCTTGACGTAACATCTTGCAACATCTAAATATTTTGAAATTATATAAATTATCTGTTTGCCTTTAAGTAACCTCCTTTCATATGTGGCCCGAATGATAACGGACTTTTGATCTTAATTGGGATCATCCAGATGTGCTTTTTTTCTATGTTTAAATTAATATATTATCGCTGTTGGGTAACCGCTTTGTTACATACTGTATCTAAGATTTGTATCTTTATTTGTCAAATGAACATTTTTCTGACTTTGTCTCTGACTCTGTTCGCCACATATTTCCACAAAATCACATATTGTTGGAAGCAAATCCTACAGGGCATTACAACGTTATCAAGAAATTCTAGGACAACAACTTGATTATTGCTAAATGTCTATGATGCAATAGGCATAAGGTCGACCTTCTATCTAATTCCATAGCAATTGTCTGCACTGATTATATGTTATATAACGTACACGTTTTTAATGGCTTAACTGAAATTGTGTACATGAAACGTGAACAAAACTGCATGAAATCAGTTAAGGAGAAAAATGTTGAATTACCAATATTCTCCATCATAGTCACTAAAGTAAGTAGAAGAATAAGCAGAAAAAAATGGAAAAATAAATCACTGTTCAATATCATACACACGTTTTTATCAATACATCGAAATTTTGTATTTAATTTGGAACATTTCAATAGCACCCGGCAGCCCTGGTAATTTAAATAGTTAGGGAAAGGTTTTTGCTGTACTAGAAAGAAAATAAATGAAAAATTTATAACTGTTCAGTACCATACACACTTTCTTTTCAACACATCAAAAATTTGTTTTTCATTTGTGCCGTTGTCCCAAACATTTCACCAGCACCACACAGCCCTGGTAGTGATACGACAGACGGCCATAAATAATTGCCAATTAACCCTTTTCAGAGTCATTATTGTACTCGACCCTCGATTTGCAAAATAATTAAAAAAAATGACTATTCCCAGCATGTTTGCCTGAGCCGATTGACTACTACTGACTACTGGACATACATATGTACTATATATGCTAATGATACGACAGACCGCCATAAACAGTTGCCGATTGAACCTTTTCTATCATTTTTTTCCTGAACCCCGATTCACAAAATGGTTGAAAATTCAAAAAAATCACTGCTCCCAGCATATTTGCCGATTGGGTATACATATGTAGTATATATGAATAGATGCTAAAGATATGACAACCGACCATAAACAATTGCCAATTAACCCTTTTTGGAGTTTATTTGTTTTTACTCAGCATCCTTTTGTCATTGTGCATTTTACTCAAGTTATGACAGGTACCAACAGGTTTGCCTGAGCCAATTGGGAGGGACTGGGTACACAAATATAGTATTTAAGAATGCCTTCTAATAATAAGCCAGCCGGCCATAAACAGTTGCCGATTAACCCTTTTCTGAGTCATTATTGTAATCAACCCTTGATTCTCAAAATGGTTAATCATTCAAATAGTAACTGCTCCCAGCATGTTTGCCTGAGCCGATTGACTACTACTGGATATAAAGATATAGTATACATGAATATCTTATTATGATGAGCCAGCCAGCCTTGAACAGTTGCCAATTTACCCTTTTCAGAGTCATTTTTATACTCAGAATCCCCATTGTCATTTTGCTTTTCAATCAAATAATGATACCTACCAAAAAGTTTAATTGAGCCGATTGGCAAGTGCTGGGTACAGAAATATAGTATTTATGAATATCTTCTTATCATGAGCCAAGCCAGCCGGCCATAAACGGTTGCTGATTAACCCTTTTCCGAGTCTTTATTGTACTCCCCACTCTATTCGCAAAATATTGAATAATTCAAATAATGACCATTCCTAGGATGTTTCCCTGAGCCGATTGACTACTACTGGATATAAAGATATAATATATATGAACATGTTCAAATATGCCAGCCAACCACAAACAGTTGCCAATTGACCCTTTTCACAGTCATTTTTATACTCAGTATCCCCATTGTCATTGTGCTTTTTAATCAAGTAATGAAACCTACCAAGAAGCTTGCCTGAGCTGATTGGCAAGTGCTTGGTACACAAACATAGTATATATGAAAATCTTCTGATAATGTGCCAGCCGGCCATAAACGGTTGCTGATTAACCCTTTTCTGTGTCAATATTTTACTCAAGCCCTAATTCACAAAATGGTTAAAAATTCAAATTAGGACTGCTCCCAGCATGTTAGCCCTTGCCGATTGACTACTACTGGATATAATTATGTAGTATATATGAATAAATGCTAAGGATATAACAGCCGACCATAAACAATTACCAAAAAACCCTTTTGGCTGTCATTTTTCATATATGAATAACTTGGTATGATGTGCCAGTCGGCCACAAACAGTTGCCAATTAACCTTTTTCGGAGTCCTTTTTGTACTCAACCCCCGATTCACATACTGGTTATTACTTCAAATAATGACTGCTCCTAGCATGTTTGCCTGGGGCGATTGAGTACAACTGGATACACAGGGAGAATATATATATGAATATCTTGTCATCATGTGCCAGCCGGCGATGAACGGTTGCTAATTAACCCCTTCTGGAGTCATTTCTGTTCTCAATCCCTTATTCCTAAAAATGGACAATTATTCATATGATGACAGCTACATGCATGTTTGCCTGAACCGATTGACTATTACTGGATATACATTTTTAGTATGTACGAACATATGCTTATAATATGACAGCCGACCATAAACAGTTGAGTTTAAACCTTTTCGAAGGTATTATTGTACTAAACCCTCTTGCTCTCAAAAAGCTTTGTAAACCAAATAGTGACTACTCCCAGCAAGTCTACCTGAGCCGATTGACAAGTACTGGATATACACATATTGCATATATCAATAAGAGGTCATAATATGTAAGCCAGCGACAAACAGTTGCCGGTTAACCCTTTTAAGAATCATTATTGTACTCAACCTCTGATTCGTAAAATGGATTACAATTCAAATAATGACTGCTCCCAGCATGTTTCCCTGAGGCGATTGACAAGTACTGTATAATTTATATGAATATGTAATGATGATATGGTAGGCAGCTATAAACAGTTGCCGATTAACTATTTTTGGAGTTATTAACTATTTTTGGAGTACTCACACTTTGATTCTCGCAATGCTTTGTAAGTCAAATAATGACTGCTCCCATCATGTCTGCCTGAGAATGCCAAAATAACAAATTTTTGGACGTGTATTGAGAGTGGCAAATCTGACTCTAAACAGTTATGTAATTATCTAAAGGAGTTATCTCCTAAGAAACCCCACTCAACCATGATATCACTTTGAGAGGATTACCACACTATTTCAGATCCGGAATAAATTGCAATATTTTCAATAAGTTCTCCACTAATATTGCAAACGACTACATAGTTGCAAATAGCAGCTACGATATACACACCTTAAGCAGCCTTTAAAGGCAACCTTGCCATCGTCCAAAAGATTCTCACTCCCTCTTGTAAATCTAGAATGTGTAGAAAGGGAATTGAGTAATCTTAACCTCTCGAAAGCAGCTGGATCAGATTTCGTTTCGGCTAAAATTGCAGCGCCAGAAGTGGCTGGTCCTGTCACGAAAAATCTTAATGCAAGTATTTGGAGTGGCTAATTTCCCACCATTTGTAAACGATCAAAAGTGTCCCTGATTTTTAAAGCCACTGACCTAACCAACAAAAATAACTTCAGAGCCATATCAGAACTGAGTATAATGAGCAAAATCTTGGAAATACATGTTCATAACAATCTTTACAAGTTTATTAAACCACACTTATGTAAAGGCCAGTCTGGCTTTAGAGAAGGCCAATCCTGCGAGACAGCTTTATGGCGCTTAGTGGATATGTGAACAACTAACATGTCTAAACGACTACTTACAGGGGTGCAATTCCTTGACTTAAGGAAGGCTTTTGATCTTGTTGATCATAAAATAGAAAAACTTAAGTTATACCGATTCGATGAGACGGCGTTCAGTTGGTTCAGATCATGTTTTACAGATTGTATACAAAGGGTGCTTTTCAAAGGCTAGGATTTCCAAACACTACCCGTAAAAGCTGGTATCCCGCAGGGCAGTATATTGGGTCTTGCTTCTCCTCATTCATATGAATGACTTCCAGCAGCATCCTAAAAAAAGCCACCTTGACATGTTTGCTGACGACTCAACAGTGCGTGCATCTGGTGACACTGCTAGCGCTGTTGAGACTTCACTGAACAAAAGCATGTTGTCGATTAAAAGCTGGTGCAGCAACAATAAAAAGGCCATTATGTTAAAACTAAATCAATGGTGGTAAAAGTAAGAGTATGCTCACTACACGCCAGAAGTTCAAACGGTTACCCAGCAAAATTTTGAATATTACTCTTGATGAGGAAATTCTGGAACAAGCTGAATGTGACAAAGTTTCAGATGTAAGCATTGATGCTCACTTAACTTGGAACCAAACAGTCCCCAGTTAACCCCTTTTGGGAATCATTGTTGTATTGACTGCACATATCATTTTTTTCTGAGCTGACTGACAAGTACTGAATATATATATATATATATATATATATATATATATATATATATATATAGTTTATATATCAGCACCCTCATGTTCGTAGTGCTTACTAATGGAATGATGACTGCTCCCAGCATGCTTGCCTGAATGGATTGACAAGCACTGGGAATACATATATGCATGTAGTATATATGTGGGAATCAAAAGGTAGAGTACAATAATGACGCTAAAAAGGGTTAATCGGCAACTTTTTTATAGCCGGCTGGCATATCATTACCAGATGAATCACATATATGCTACATATGTATCCCAGTACTTGTCAATCGGCTCTGTCATGCTGAGAGTAGTGACTGTTTTACTTATCAAGCATTGTGACTTTCAATATGTTTGGTAAAAAAAATGAGTCCGAGAAAGATTTACCTGCAACTGTTTATGGCCCATTGACATATAATGATAAGATATTTACTTATAATATATATGTATGGCCAGTATTTGTCAATCGGCTCAGGCTAACAAGCTGGGGCCAAAAATTGTTTGGTATGGAAGCACTCCGACAATGAGGGTGATGAGAACAATACTAAGTCTGAAAAGGTTAATTCATTAACTGGTTCTTGTCGGCTGGCACATACAAGATACACATATATATTATAAATGCATATCCAGTACTTGTCAAATATGCTGGGGCAGTAATTATTTGATTATTGAACATTGTGACAATGAGGGTGCTTAGTACCATGATGTCTCAGAAAAGGGTTAATTGGCAACTTTTTATGGCATGCTAGCCAATAATGAGAAGATGTTCATATATGCTATAAATGTATATACACTACTTCTCAATCGACTCAGGGAAACATGCTGTGAGCAGTCATTATTTGATTAAAATATTTTCACAATGAGGGTGATAAATACAAAGACTCCCAAAAGAGTTTATCACATTATGACAATACATTCACACCTGCTAATTATGTATGACCAGTACTTGTCAATCGGCTCTGGCACACATACAGTTATCATTTGATTCTTAAGCATTGTGACAAAAAGGGTGCTGAGTACAATAATGATACCAAAAAGGGTTAGCCGGCAACAGATTTTTCCTGGCTAGCGTATCATCATAAGGTATTCATATATATATTACATATGGATATCCGGTACCTGTAAATTGGCTCAGGTAAACAGCTGGGAGCAGGCATTTTTTTATCATTAAGCATTGTGAGAATGAGAGGTATGAGTGAAATAATGACACTGAAAAGGGTTAATCGGCAACTGTTTATGGCCGGCTGGCACAATATGACAACACATTCCAGCATGTCTGCCTGAGCCGGTTGACAAGTATGGGGCACATATATATATATATATATATATATATATATATATATATATATATATATATATATATATATATATATATATATATATATATATATATATATATATATAATATATACAGTTACGCTCGCGTTCAAGTTAACAAACGCCAAACGCACCAACGTTTCCCAAACGTTTCCCAAACACTTTCAGTGAAAGTGAAACGTTTTGCAAACGCGTAGCAAACACTTTGCAAACACTTTCAAACGCTTAACAAACACTTTGCCGAACGCTTTTGGTGAAAGCCGAACGTTTTCAAACACTTTTCCAAAAGCTTTCAAACACTTTAAACTTTGCGCCAAACGTATGTGATACATGTACATGTATACGTACACTTTGTAATCTATTTCTAATGACAGGAATATTTTTAACAAATGTCTAAAAAGCTTATCAGGACCTAAAAATCCCAACAACATGTCCATGCCTTCATTTATGGATAAGCCAAAAGGGTCTACTATGTATATTTCACAATAAAGTTGAAATTATAGTTGAAGTTGAAGAATAGGTATAGGTATGCTGGCGAATTAAAGGTTTTCTAATTAAGAATTTGAATCTGGAATCATTAAAATGATTCAGATTCATCAGTGTGGCAACTTTCGTTGAAATTAGCAATGAAAGATACCGAAAGTTACCCAGTAAAATTCTTCCCAAATTAAACGAGTTTTTCATGGTTAATATTCATCGAGCTGTTGACTCAGACTACAGTGTTAAAGCCTCAGATATACTGGCTTCAAGGGCGGATCCAGAATTTTTCCGGGGGGGGGGGTGTCAGCGACTTGAGGGCGAAGCCCGAATTCGAGTGCGGACGGCACGAAGCATTTTGGGGGGGGGG
Organism: Hermodice carunculata; assembly: GCA_964020975.1. Lineage (NCBI taxonomy): Eukaryota > Metazoa > Annelida > Polychaeta > Eunicida > Amphinomidae > Hermodice > Hermodice carunculata. The sequence continues at coordinate 12,453,921 of OZ026612.1, read as the reverse complement.
GGTCTGGGGGCCTCCCCCAGAAAATTAACAAAAATAGATGCTCTCATATGCGTTTTCCTGGCATTTGCCACTGCATTTTCATACAGACATTTGGATTTTCAGGGATGCAAACTCCACTAATATGGGCTCCACAAATAAAATTTCGCTTTATATCTGATTCAAACTAACATCAAATGAAGTAAAGAAAAAATGAGTCAGTGACAAATAATTCCTGGATATATGTATTTGTCACCTTTACCTGCTAATATTTATATTGTTATTGGTAATCAACAATATTATGACATGGTCATACCTAATTAAGGAAGAAAATAAATATAGGTAGAAGAAAATAAATAATATGCCTACATTAACAGGTTTAACACTTCATTTATTATAAAGTTACAGATCTTTCCGTAGCAAGTATATCCAATCGCTATCTTACTTTTTCTGAAAGTGAAGTTCTTGAAAAAAGGCTAACTTTTAAAATTTCGAATGGAAATACAGAAGCAGCTCAATTCAAGTATTGTTTGGCTAATTAAGCCAAGCAATAGAATTCCAGTGGAGTAAGCCAGGCGAAATTCCATTGGTCCTTGGAGTAATTATATATATTTTAATTGAAAATTAGGAACTATTTAGGGGTAAATTTATAGGCAATACCATGATCAGATCATGAATCATGATCTGATCATGATATTGCCTGTGGATTTACTCCGAAACAGTTTTTGAATGATGAAGTATTCATGACATCTAAAATGAAGAATTAAGTCTTTAATTAATTTTGGTTGAATTAGACCCTTGGGTAAAGGTATTTGGGTCGCGTTTTATACAAATATATACAACCTATGATGCTGGATAAGTGCACATTTACATGTAGGTATATCATATATTGCTAGACCTGTTGAAATACGTTTGGAAATTCTTCATCATTTAAATGGAATTGTTTGAAATGCATAGTGTTTGAATGCGTTTGTGAAAGTGTTTGAAATCGTTCGGTTAATTGTTCAACGCGTTTGCAAAGTGTTTGAAGGCGTTTGGAGAAGTGTTCGGTAGCTTTGTGAAAGTGTTCGAACGTTTTGTAAAAGTGTTTGAGATTTTCCCCAAACGCTTTCCAAACGCTTTCCAAACACATTCCAAACACTTTCCAAACACATTCCAAACGTTTCCAAACACAAGCCAAACACCAGCAAAACGCGAAAAAAGCGTTTGGCTGTTAACTTTTGGCCGTGCGTAACTGTATACATATATGAATATTTGGTCAAAATGTGCCAGCCGGCCATTAACAGTTGCCAAGTAACCCTTTGATCAAGAAATATTAAATAAATACTACATATGCATAACCACTATTTGACAGTCGGGTCCGGAAACATGGAGCAGTCATTAATTGGCCTATAAGGCACTGCGGGAATCAGGATGTCAAGTACAATAATGACTCTAAAAAGGGTTAATCGGCAACTGTTTATGGCTGGCTGGCACACAATTACAAAATATTCACATGTACTACATGTTTATATCCACTACATGACAACCGGCAAAGGCAAACATACTCGGAGCAGTCATTATTTCACTAGTAAGAATTGTGAGAATGAAGAAGGTTAGTACAATATTGAGTCCGAAAAGGCGTAATGGGCAATTGTTTATGGCCGGCTGGCACATTATTACAAAATATTCTTATACATTATATGTGTATAGCCACTACTTGTCAATCAACTCAGGCAAACATGGCGGGAGCAGTAACTATTTGGCTTATGAAGCACTGTTGGAATCAGAGGTTGGGTACAATAATGACTTTGAATACGGTTAATTGGCAACTGTTTCTGGTCGGGTAGCACGTTATTACAATATATTCATATATACTATAAATGTATAGGTAGTACTTCTCAATCGGCTCAGGCAAACATGGTGGGAGCAGTCATTATTTGATTAGTAAGCATTGTGAGAATGAGCGGTTTGGGTACAACATTGCGTCCCAAAAGGGTTAATCGGAAACTGTTTATGGCCGGCTAGCACATCATGACAGGATATTGATGTATACTATAAATGTATATACAGTACTGGTCAATCAGCTCTGGCAACATGCTCGGAGCAGTCATTATATGATTATCAAGCATTGTGAGAATGAGGGGGGTGCGTACAATCATGAGTCCAAAAAGGGTTAATCGGCAACTGTTTATGGCCGGCTTGCACATTATGACAAGATATTCATATATACTATAAATGCATATACATTAACTGTCAGTGAGGTCCGGGAAACATGCTGGGAGCAGTCATTGTTAGGCTTATAAACCATTGTGGATATCATGAGGTGAGTCCAATATTCAGACTGAAAGGGGTTAATCGGCAACTGTTTAGGGCTGGCTAGTCATTTATAGTATATATGAATACCTTGTCATAATGAGCCAGGCGTACATAAGCAATTTGCAATCATTCCTTTTCGAGCTCATCTATGTACTCAGCCCTCTCATTCTAACAAGACTTACTAATCAAATAATGACTGCTCCCAGCTTGTTTGCCTCAGCCGATTGACAAGTACTGGACATACATTTATAGTTTATATAAATATCTTGTCATAATGGGCTAGCCGGTCATAAACAGTTGTTGATTAACCCTTTTCGGTCTCATTATTGTTTCCATCCCCCTCATTCTCACAATGCTTGATAATCAAATAATGACTACTCCGAGCATGTTTCCGTCCCCCTCATTCTCACAATGCTTGATACTCAAATAATGACTACTCCGAGCATGTTTCCCTGAGCCGATTGACAAGTAGTGGATATAAATATATAGTATATATGAATATCTTGTGTTAAGAAGTTTAGATTCCGATTAAACCTTTTCGAACTCATTTATGTACTCAGCCCCCTCATTCTCACAATACTTATTAATCAAATAAAACCTACTTCCATTATATTAGCCTGAGCCGATTGACAAGTACTGTATATACATTTATAGTATATATATCAATATCTTGTCATGATGTGCCAGCCGGCCATAAACAGTTTGGGATTAACCCTTTTGGGATGCATTATTGTACCCAGCCCCTCATTCGCACAATGCCTTCTAATCAAATAATGACTATTCCCACCATGTTTGCCTGGGCCGATTGAGAAGTACTATATATACATTTATAGTATATATGAATATCTTGTGAATATGTCGTAGCCAACCAAAAATGCTTGCCGAATAACCTTTTGAAAGTCATTATTGTAATCAACCTCTGGATTCCCATAGTGCTTTAAAAGCCTAATAATGACTGTACCCAGCATGTTTGCCTCGGCCGTTTGACAAGTAGTAGATATACATATATCGTTTATATGAATATTTTGTAACAATGCGCCAGCCGACCATAAACAGTTGCCCATTAACCCTTTTCAAACTGCGTATTGTACTCAGCCCCCCTCATTTTCACAATTAGTACTAGTGAAATCATGACTGCTCCGAGAATATTTGCCTGAGCCGAGTGACAAGTACTGTATATACATTTATAGTATATATGAATATCTTGTCATAATGGGCTATCCAGCCATAAACAGTTGCCGATTAACCCTTTTCAGTGTCATTATTGTACTAAACTTCATGATACCCACAGTGCATTATAAGCCAAACATTGACTGCTCCTACCATGTTTTCCGGACCCGACTGATAAGTACTGTATATTCATATATAGTATATATGAATGTTTTGTAATAATATGCCAGCGGGCCATAAATAGTTGCCCATTTACCCTTTCTGACTCAACACTGTACTCAGCCCCCTCATTCTAACAATTTTACTTGTAAAATCATGACTGCTCCAAGCATGTTTGCCTGAGCCGATTGACAAATAGTTTATATACATTTACAGTATATGTGAATATATTTTCTTAATGTGCAAGCCGACCATAAACAGTTGCCGATTAGCCCTCTTCTGAGACATCATGGTTCTAACCACCGTCATTGTCACAATGCTCAATTATCAAATAATGACTGCCCAAGCATGTTTGACAATTACTGGATATGCATTTATAATACATATGAATATGTTGTTATATGTACCAGCCAGCAAGAACCCGTTAATGATTTTTTATCCTTTTCAGACATCACGCTCATTGTCAGAATGCTTCCATATGAAACAAAAATTTGCCCCAGCTTGTTTGCATGAGGCGATTAACAAATACTGGGCATAATCATACAAAATAAATATATATCTTATCATAATATGACAATGGGCCATAAACAGTTATTGATAAATCTTTTTCGGACTCATTTTTGTTACTTAACATATTAAAAGTTACAATGCTTGATAAGTAAATCAATCACTGCTCCGAGCATGACAGAGCTGATTGACAAGTACTGAGCATACATATATAGAACATAAAATTAATCTGGTAATAATATGCCAGCCGGCTACAAACAGTTGCCGATTAACCCTTTTTAGAGTCATTATTGTACTCAACCTTTTGATTCCCGTGATGCTTTATAAACCAAATAATGACTGTTCCCACCATGTTTGCTTGAGCCGATTGGCAGGTAGTGGATATACATATGTAATATAAATGAATATTTTTCTCTTATAAATGTTTATACTATACTCGGCTAGCATATTTTGCCAGATATTCCTATATACTATATATGTATTCCCAGTACTTGTCAATCGACGCAGGAAAACATGCTGGTAGTAGTCATCATTCCATCAGTAAGCATTATGAACATGAGGGTGCTGAAAACAATAATGACTCCAAAAAGGATAAACCAGCAACTGTTTATGGCTGGCTGGCACATTATGGCTAAATATTCATATATACCATATATGTATATCCAGTACTTGTCAATCAGCTTAGAAAAACCATGATGTGTGCAGTCAATGCAACAATGACTCCCAAAAGGGTTTAACTGACAACTGTTTGGTTCCAAGTTAAGCGAGCATCAGTGCTTACATCTAAAACTTTATCACATTCATCTTGTTCCAGAATTTCCTCATTCAGAGTAATATTCAGATTTTTGCTGGGTAACTGTTTGAACTTCTGGCGTGTAGTGAGCATACTCTTACTTTTACCACCATTGATTTAGTTTTACCATAATTGATTGTCATTTAATTGTTGCTGCACCAGCTAATAATCAACAACATGCTTTTGTTCAGTGAAGGCTTAACAGCACTAGCAGTATCATCAGATGCATGCGCTGTTTATCGCCGGCTGGCATATCATAACAAGATATTTATATATGTTCTCCCTGTGTATCCAGGCCACAGACTACAGTTATAAATCCTTCTATTTTTCATATTAGCATTTTTCAGTCTAAAAAATCAGCATTTCGGTATTTTAAAATTCCGTGAACGGCATTTTACAGATAAAAATGTCAGAAAAACATGGATAGATTTTTGTCATACAATTCCCAGCTCGTTAATTTGTGATAATTGAAATACGAAACAACACCTGGATGTCAGCTTTATACAGGTGTATGAACTGTGCTCTTGCCAGGGTCACATCATTGTCCTTCCCCACCATAAAGTTCCCACCTGGCCTGGAAGACAGTGCACCTATATGACCACCAATGAAGCAACTCTGTGATGCAGCAAACCAAACATAGCTTAGTTTATTTAAACAGAAGCTACAGCATGCTGAAAACACAGTATTTTCACAATTACGGACTATCTCCGTTGGCGTGCGCAACCAGCCAATCACAACTGTGGTCTGTAACCTAATACACTTACAAAAAATTTTAAAACTTGTTTAACTGAAGCCACAACTTGTTTTCTGCAAAGGATTAGCATTAACTTTACCAAACTTTAATATTAAGGAAAATATCAACTTTTTTGCAAGCAACCTTAAATCTGAAAAATCAGTTTTTATGACAAATAAAATAATTAATTAAAATTCTGAGGAAAATTATATAAATGCATGCAATCAATTCTCGTCTGTCCAATATGAATACGATACACAATGGGCTATGATGCAAACCCATAATCACTTGCCTGCATGTCCTGCCCTTACAATGAGAGATCAAATTACAATGCCCCACCCCTTAATTTTAACCCAAATTTTGAATATATTGTTAAATTTTATTAATTTTTAGGTGAAATTGGTGATTTTTTACTATTTATGGATAGATTCGTGACATTTGTCTGCAAAAAATATGACATCTATCACTGCTGAGGCATTAATGGGGGATGGGGGGAGTATCAGTTACACTAAGTCAGCATCTAATGCCAGTCAATATGGCAGTATTTTCTTGATATAATCTGAATTATGGCAGACAATGGAACAGTTTCAGTGGTTAAACATTATTGACTCATTAAAGTGCACAGTTTAAGACCAGTAGGTCACAGATTAGAGTAGCAGTATTCAGCAAATTATGTTTTTGGTACTAAAATTATAAAATTTTAACGCGCCCATTGTTTGAACATTACGAGAGCAGTTAGGTGATCCAGCTTCCACAAACCAATAGTGCTATGCCTTTTTTCTGCAGTAGACTGCACAAGTTGTGGTTTATTGACATGGTTTTTGATGTATGTGCACATGTTAGAAAGAAAATGACAAACGTTTTTACAGTAACTCCAATATCATAAATACTTATTTATATTCACAAGTGCTCTGATTTTAAATTTGATAAGCATCCAAATATCAATCATACTATCAGGCACAAGTGTTTTCAGGCAAGTGTTTAATGGAAGCTAACCTTTTCCCCTTGTTTCACTTTCTGAAACTCTTATAATTATATGTGGTTGTATGTCGAAGTTCAAATGTTTTGCCACCTATGTACACTAGCTTGGTAAAAGTTATAAAATCTGCAGTTCATAAGTGCTGTCATCCATATCCATGGATATAAATTGATTCATTAATGTGAAAATAATATGCTGATGAAGTCAACAGCTCAACAAAGTCAGCATGCCTGATTTCAAATGATTTACCCCAGTCAAAGGACACACATATATGACAAGCTTTTGTCTCCAAATAATAATAATAATAATAATAATAATAATAATAATAATAATAATAATAATAATAATAATAATAATAATAATAATAATAATAATAATAAAAGGGGGTGGGGGTGGGGAGAAACAAAAACAAAACCAAAAAAATTTACATTTTACCTAAGATTTGTACAGCTCTACTGACAGACAATGCGCATTTTTTCTGGTATGCCCAAGATCACTTTGACATAATTTTGTATAAACAGCTCTGCATATGAATGGAGACTATAGGCCTACAATGACAATGTCACAAAATTAAAAGTTTGAAACAGAGGGTTACAAAGTTTCATAGTAATGGGAATAGCATAATTTATTCATATCATATTAGCATTGTTAATTTCTCATACACACATATGATTACCTGTGTGGTACCTGTGAGGTATCGCTTAATACAAAGGGCTATCAAAGCTATCTATCTACCAAGCAGTCAGCAAAGGAGGCATGGCCTGTGCACTTGTTAAATGTCTTGCAGTAAATTCTGTTATTATTTATGCAGTGTGGTTCCACCGATAGGTGCAATATGTCTGTGCACAATGATTTGTGACATAAGTGTGATACTTCATGAATTTTTGGAATATTGAGACTGTTAATCTTGATATTCACAGCCAATCTGTGGGTATTAAACTTTTTTTCTCCTTCATAAGCTGGCCTGAGGTACACAATACCATAGCCCCAGCCATTTCCCTTGCGGTCTACAGTCCCAGGACCATATCTTGCATGCTCCATCTATGTAAAAGTTGTTAGAATCACTCAAAATTGTCCAGGCAGCTCAAAAAGTGCTGACTTCCGATTTTTAACTTGCTTAATGGACGATAATACGATAACAACATGACCATGTGAGTCCCAATACAAACAGAGCTAGCCCTAAAAGGCCACAGACTACAGTTATAAATCCTTTTATTTTTCATATTAGCATTTTTCAGTCTAAAAAATCAGCATTTTGGTATTTTAAAATTCCGTGAACGGCATTTTACAGATAAAAATGTCAGAAAAATATGGATAGATTTTTGTCATACAATTCCCAGCTCGTTAATTTGTGAATATTGAAATACGAAACAACACCTGGATGTCAGCTTTATACAGGTGTATGAACTGTGCTCTTGCCAGGGTCACATCATTGTCCTTCCCCACCATAAAGTTCCCATCTGGCCTGGAAGACAGTGCACCTATATGACCACCAATGAAGCAACTCTGTGATGCAGCAAACCAGACTTAGCTTAGTTTATTTAAACAGAAGCTACAGCATGCTGAAAACACAGTATTTTCACAATTACGGACTATCTCCGTTGGCATGCGCAACCAGCCAATCAAAACTGTGGTCTGTAACCTCTAGTTGTACTCAATCGGCTCAGGCAAACATGCTAGGAGCAGTCATTATTTGAAGTATTAACCAGTATGTGAATCGGGGGTTGAGTACAAAAAGGACTCCGAAAAAGGTTAATTGGCAACTGTTTATGGTCGACGGGCACATCATACAAAGTTATTCATATATACTATATTTTTTTTCCCAAAAGTAGTCAGTCGGCTCAGGCAAACATGCTGGGAGCAGTCATTATTCTAATTATTAACCATTTAATGAATTGAGGGTTGAGTACAATACTGACACAGAAAAGGGTTAAACGGCAACTGTTTATGGCCGGCTGGCTTATTATCAGAAGACATTCATAAATACTATACTTGTGCACCCGGTACTTCCCAATCGGCTCAGACAAACCTTTTGGTACCTGTCATAATTTGATTAACAAGCATAATGACAAGTATACTGAGTAGAATAATGACTCCCAAAAGTGTTTTTTGGTAATTGTTTATGGTCGGCTGTCATATCCTTAGCATCTGTTCATATATACTACACAAGTATATTCAATAGTTGTCAATCGGCTCAGGCAAAAATGCTGGGAGCAGTCATTATTTGAATTTTTTTACCATTTTGTGAATCAGGGGTTGCGGAAAAAATGACTCTGAAAAGGATTAATCGGCAACTGTTTATGGCCGTCAGTCGTATCAATAGCATATATTAATATATACTACATATGTATATCCAGTAGTAGTCAATCGGCAAGGGCTAACATACTGAGAGCAGACATTTTCTGAATAATTAACCATTTTGCAAATAGAGGGTTGAGTACAATAAGGACTCAGAAAAGGGTTAATCGCCAGCTGTTTATGGCAGGCTGGCACACTACCAGAAGATGTTTATAAATACTATGTTTGTGTACCAAGCACTTGTCAATCAGCTCAGGCAAGCTTCTTGGTAGTTTTCATTACTTGTTTAAAAAGCATAATGTAATGATAATGGGGATACTGAGTATAAATATGACTCCGAAAAGGGTCAATTGGCAACTGTTTGTGGTTGGCTGGCATATTTGAACAACATGTTCATATATATTATATCTTTATATCCAGTAGTAGTCAATCGGCTCAGGCAAACATGCTAGGAACAGTCATTATTTGAATTATTCAATATTTTGCGAATCGAGGGGGGAGTACAATAATGACTTGGAAAAGGGTTAATTGGCAACTGTTTATGGCCAGCTGGCTCATGATAAGAAGATATTCATAAATACTATATTTCTGTACCCAGTACTTGCCAATCGGCTCAGTTAAACTTTTTGGTAGGTTTCATTATTTGATTGAAAAACAAAATGACAATGGGGATTCTGAGTATGAAAATGACTCTGAAAAGGGTAAATTGGCAACTGTTCATGGCTGGCTGGCTCATCATAATAAGATATTCATATATACTATATCTTTATATCCAGTAGTAGTCAATCGGCTCAGGCAAACATGCTGGGAGCCGTTATTATTTGAATGATTAACCATTTTGAGAATCAAGGGTTGATTACAATAATGACTCAGAAAAGGGTTAATCGGCAACTGATTATGGCCGGCTGGCTTATTATCAGAAGGCATTCTTAAATACTATATTTGTGCACACAGTCCCTCCCAATTGGCTCAGGCAAACCTGTTGGTACCTGTCTTTACTTGAGTTAAAAGCATAATGACAAAAGGACGCTGAGTAAAAACAAATAAACTCCAAAAAGTGTTAATTGGCAATTGTTTATGGTCGGTTGTCATATCATTAGCATCTATTCATATATACTACATATGTATACCCAGTAGGCAAATATGCTGGGAGCAGTGATTTTTTTAATTTTCAACCATTTTTGTGAATCAGGGTTCAGGAAAAAAATGACATATAAAAGGGTCAATCGGCAACTGTTTATGGCGGTCTGTCGTATCATTAGCATATATAGTACATATGTATATCCAGTAGTAATCAATCGGCTCAGGTAAACATGCTGGGAGTAGTCATTTTTTTAATTATTAACCATTTTGCAAATCGAGGGTCGAGTACAATAATGACTCTGAAAAGGGTTAATAGGCAATTATTTATGGCCGTCTGTCGTTTCATTTGCATATATTCATATAGATTATATCTTAGTGTCCAGTAGTAGTCGATGGGCTCAAGCAAACATGCTGGGAACAGTCATCATTTGAAATATTAAATATGGTGCGAATGAAGGGTTTAGTACAATAATGACTCAGAAAAGGGTTAATCGTCAACTGTTAATGGCTGGCTGGCTTATTATCAGAATACATTCCTAAGCACTATATTTGTGCTCAGGCAAACATATTGGGAACAGTCATTATATGGATGATTTACCATTTTGCGAATCGAGGGTTGAGTACAATAATGACTCTGAAAATGGTTAATCGGAAATTATTTATGGCCGGCTGGCACATTAGCAGAAGTTTTTTATAAAATACTATATTTGTGTACCCAGCACTTGCCAATCAGCTCAGGCAAACTTCTTGGTAGGTTTCATTACTTGATTAAAATGCAAAATGACAATGGGGATACTGAGTATAAAAATGACTCTGAAAAAGGTTAATTGGCAACTGTTTTTGGCCGGCTGCCACATTTGAATAAGAGATTCATATATATCATATCTTTATATCAAGTAGTAGTCGATGGGCTCAAGCAAACATGCCGGGAACAGTCATCATTTGAAATATTAAATATGGTGCGGAAGAAGGGTTTAGTACAATAATGACTCAGAAAAGGGTTAATCGTTAACTGTTTATGGCCGGCTGGCTAATTATCAGAATACATTCCTAAGTACTATATTTGTGTACCCAGTCCTTCCAAATCGGCTCAGGCAAACCTCTTGGTACCTGTCATAATTTGATTAAAAGGCATAATGACAAAGGAATACTGAGTAAAAAAAAATATTCTCCAAAACTGGTTAATTGGTAATTGTTTTTGGTCGGCTATTATATCATTAGCATCTATTCATATACACTACCTATGTGTATCCATTAGGCAAACATGCTCGGAGCAGCCTTTTTTTTTTTTTTTTTTTTTTTTTTTTTTTTTGTTGCATTATTAACCATTTTGCAAATCGAGGGTTAAGTAAAATAATAACTCAGAAAAGGGTTAATCGGCAACTGTTTTGGCCGTCTGTCGTGTCATTAGCATATATTCATATATACTACATATGAATATTCAGTAGTAGTCAATTGGCTCAGGCAAACATGCTGGGAGTAGTCATTATTTGAATTATTAACCATTTTGCAAATCGAGGGTCGAGTACAATAATAACTCTGAAAAGGGTTAATCGGCAATTATTCATGACCGCCTGGCACATTATCAGAAGATTTACATAAAATACTACTTTTTTGTACCCAGCAATTGCCAATCGGCTCAGGGAAACTTCTTGGTAGGTTTCATTACTTGATTAAAAAGCATAATATGACAATGCGGATACTGAGTGTAAAAATGACTCTGGAAAGGTTTAATTGACAACTGTTTTTGGCCGGTTGCCACACTTGAACAAGATATTCATATATATTATATCTTTATATGTTTATTCAAGTAGTAGTCAATCGACTCAAGTAAACTTGCTGGGAGCAGTCATTATTTGAATTATTAAATATGTTGCGAATCAAAGGTTTAGTATAACAATGACTAAGAAAAGGGTTAATCGGCAATTGTTTATGGCCGGCGGGAATATTATAAAAAGATATATATATATATTATATTTGTGTACCCAGCACTTGCCAATCGGCTCAGGCAAACATGCTGGGAGCAGTCATTATGTAACTTTAAAAGCAGTTTTCAGAATAAGGGGAACAGTACAATAATGACTCGGAAAAGGGTTAATCGTCGTGATTATGGCTGGCTTGCATAATATAACCACAAATTCATATATAGTATATGTGTATATCCAGTGCTTGTCAACTGGCTTAGGCCAACATGCTGGGAGCAGTCATTATATGGTTTATAGATCATTTTGAGACCACGCGAGATTAGTGCAATCGTGACTCCGAAAGGGCCAATGGGCAACTGTTCATGATTGGCTTCCATATTATGACAAATTTGCATATATAATATATATGTTGTTATTCGGGTTAGGCAAAATTCGGGGAGGGCAGTAATTATTGGAATTTATAACCATTTGATCATCGTTTGTTGAGTACATAAGATTATATTAATTCAACTTTTTTAATGAAGTGGACATACGAGAAAAAAGATCAATATGGATATCTGAATTCATCCATGGGAATCATGTAATGGTTTTGAAATCCCTCAAAGTTAAGCTCTTACTTAGTTAAGAGCAGTTTACAAAAACGGCCTTACCGGACTATTCAAATTTCCAGGGCTGTGTGGTGCTAGTGTAATGTTAGGGACAATGGGACAAATGAAATACAAATTTTTTTATGTGTTGATAAGAAAGTGTGTATGCTATTGAACAGTGATTAATTTTTCATTTTTTTTTCTTTATATTAGGACAATGCCTTACCCTGACTATCTAGATTACCAGGGCTGTGGGGTGCTATTGAAATGTTCCGGACAAATGAAAAAAAAATTCGATGTATTGATAAAAAAAAGTGTGTATGGTATTGTACAGTCATTTATTTTTCCATTTTTTTTTCTTTATACTCTTGTACCTACTTTAGTGACCTTGATGGAGGATATTGATGATTCAACATTTTTCTCCTTAACTGATTTGATGCGGTTTTGTACACGTTACATGTACACAATTTAAGTTAAGCCATTAAAAACGCGTACGTTGTATAACATTTAATCAGTACAAGCAATTGCTACGGAATTAGATAGAACTTTTAGAAGGTCGACCATATGTCTATTGCATCACAGACATTTAGTAATAATCAAGTTGTTGTCCTAAAATTTCTTGATAACTTTATAATGCCCTGTAGGATTTGCTTGCAACGAGATGTGATTTTGAGGAAAAACATGGCGAACAGAGTCAGAGTCAAAGTCAGAAAAACGTTTATTTGACAAATAAATATACAAATCTAACATACAGTATGTAACAAAGCCAACTGTGATAATATTATAATTTAAACACTGAATATATATGCACATCTGGATGTCCCCAATTGAGATCAAAATCCTTTATCATTGGGGACACAAATGAAAGGAGGTTACTGAAGGCAAACAGATAATTTACATAATTTCAAAATATTAAGATGTTGCAAGATATTACGTCAAGATGTGTGATGTTCTGGTCACAATTCTCTCTTTCTAGATGTGCGGCGCCGAACATGAGACGTCACAGAGAAAGCGGGGTGGATGTGTGTATTACGCGACTCAAATTGAAGAACAAAGGCTTATCGCTGTGCATTAATTACATTTTAATTATGCGATAGGGGGGATCTGTGAGCTTGGGTGCCTTCTCGTTAATAGGTCCATGACCCGGCTGAGCATAATTATTGCTTGAAAATATATCCTTAAACGTTCCATGAAAATAACCCTTTGAAATATGAAGACTGCTCCAATGACGGCTAACTTCACAGAGTACATGTTTTTATTGTTGCCCTACAAAAATTTTCTTGTCCTTGCCTTTTCATCAGCACAGGGACTGACACACGAGCCCCGTGGCTAAGAACAGCGGTACCTGTGGGCAAATCTGCAATATGATAGCTAGATTTTCATTTTGAATGCTGACAAAAATAAGGCTTTCCATCGTTAAGTTCCTACATAATAGTCCAGTAATCTGTCCGCGTACCCGACTTGTACTTTCCCAACATTATGATCTATGCAAGTCTTGGTATTGCTACTTGCTCGACCTTTTCGTTAGCTTGTTTGACCTTCATGTAGTGCCGCTCTGCTGTATCGCCTGGTCTGTGTGTAATTGTTTCACGTTCGCAAACTGGGAATGACTAGGACTAAACCGGTAAATGAATTTCGATTTCAGATCGCCCAAATTTTCTAATACATTGTCTTCTATCCCTGTAGTGTTCTTTTAAAAATGTTTACAATGTTTACTAACTCAGCGTCGTTTTGGGGTGTTTCAAGTTTGTTGGCCTCTAAATAGTCATGGAATGAAAGATAGTTTGCCATGCATAGATCAGCGTCTTATTTTGTTCCGTCGAACCGACTTGGTAGAAAATCTGTCTGTCTGAGTTTGAGCATTGTGAATGTTTCCAAACAAAATTCCATTGCAAACAAATTTCGAATTTAAACTTCATCGGTGGGTGAACTGTACATAAACTGAGCTAAACATAGAATGAATGTATCAATCAGAAGTGGCATTCTCTCTTCACATTCATACAGGCTATAATAATAATAATAATAATAATAATAATAATAATAATAATAATAATAATAATAATAATAATAATAATAATAATAATAATAATAATAATAATAATAATAAT
>OZ026612.1:12408105-12439105 GCA_964020975.1 Hermodice carunculata | reverse complement strand
GGTCGTTTAAGTATTCTGAAAACAAGACGTCTACTATTTTAGCTTTAATCTGCCCACTTGCTGTGTCTTGAGCAGTTATCGTCGTAAGCTACAATTTTTAAGACAAATTCAATTGGCACTATACACCCTAATAAGCCATGCCCGTGTTGGTGTGCGCCAGTTAGAACATGACGCAATGCATAGGGAACAGTAGCCACGTACTTTCAGCGGGGTTTTGAGCACTGTCAATGTGCATGGATAAAAATAACGACGCTGGCTGAACATAATGAAATATACCCAAGTTTGCACATAATCGTATTCAATCTCCAAATGTTTGGCACGTGGTCTTAAGCTGTTTCATGACTACCCATGATTGTTGTTTTTTTATGGGCCACGTTTGATTAATAATAATAATAATAATAAAAATAATAATAATAATAATAATAATAATAATAATAATAATTATAATAGTAATAAAAATAATAATAATAATAATAATAATAAAAATAATGATGATGATGATGATAATAATAACAATAATAGCAACAACAACAATATTAATAGTAATATTGATAATAATTATCATCATCATTATCTATTGTTGAAACAACCCCTTCACAACGGGCGCACCGCAGGTGGGAAACAACCTGCGGTACATCAAATACATATTTAATACGAGATGAAAGTATATACACCCTATTCAAATTCCCGGCCATATTTGGAACAATACTAATCTGTGGTGACAAAAACCAGAATGAGGCAGTGATGGACACCAATTCTAGTCAGCATTCATTTACATGTTGAATTTGCTTACTTTGCTTGCTCATAACTATTATTAAAAGCACTTCAGGATATCACCATTGTGTTATTCTATTAGTAAAGCTCTAGGATAACATGAACTCGAGCAAACTGATAAATGCAGTAATTTTTTAATCATGTCTAAAACAAATTTCCATGAAACCGGTGAGTATAGGACGCTAAATTATATATATATATATATATATATTATATATATATATATATATATATATATATATATATATATATATATATATATATATATATATATATATATATATATATATATATATATATATATATATATTGATTTACCAAGTACTACAAATTACAAATCCAAGTGAATGCTAAAATCTGAATTCAACAGATTATGTTTTGTAATAAGATAAAATGAAACATTTTGCCATGAACACATATTTCATATTAACCTAGTACATCACACTAACTTTGCAACAATGGATCAAACACTTAAGACCTTTTTCCCCTCACTGTTGTAGTCCTAGAGTTGTCCCAACAGAATAACATAATGGGTGTATTCAAAAGTGTTTTTAAATCATAGATATGAGCTAGACAATTAACCAAATTTAACATGTCATGGAGGCCACTATGGGAAATCCGTCAGTTTAGTTCACATTGATCCAAAGATTTCGAAGCCTAACAAACAGTTGCAATACGCCAAGACAAAAGAAAAAGAGATATAGATCAACGCCAAACGTATTCATTCACCAACTTAACCAACTATACTTCAATGAGGAACACTGGTTAGAGCGAGAGCAAAACACGGTAAAAGATGCCCCGGCTTCCCCAGAATTCCAGTATATTACACTACCATTATCCCCAGCCATACGCTCGACTTCGGTAGGAATAGGTCGGTCTGTTGGGTATTGATTTGGCACGGTCGATTTACATTCCTGTCTATAATAACGAAAAGTGGACCGGACTGTATAGGCTAGTTTGGCTTTATCTGTTACAAGCACAATAAATACATGAAAATTGAGGAAGTTGGGTTAAAAAAAGAAAGAAAGAAAATCATACGGCAGCAGAGTTCAACTCTGCCCTGTCAGTGTTCTGTCGACCTTAGTTCAACGTGGTTTGACGCGAAAGTAAGTTTAATACGGACGAGTTTTACTTCCCCGCATTCAGCGAATTGTTCGACAATTGCCGGCCTCGCCAATTTCACTTTACATTTATCCCGCCCGTTTTGGAAAGTTTACCAAATAACAGCATCCATGGTTTTTTTTTTTTTTTGTTTTTTTTTTTTTTTGTTTTTTTTTTTTGGGGGGGGGGTTGTGTTTCAATGCACTGTTCGGCGATAATCAGAAACAGTTATTTGGAAGCACTTCGGGCTGCGGACGTTATCGTCCGCAGCCCGAAGTGCTTCCCGATGGTGCTGAGGTAATGCTTTGGGCTTTCCCACAGTACCAATCATTCTAGAAATTTTTAAACAAACATTGCCTTGCGGGGAACGCAGACTTGCAGAAAGTTGCATTTGGTTCTGTGGATTTCAACACTTTTACTCGCCGTAAACGAATATCAATGATTGTTTTTACTGCCTGGACAAATATATCTATACATTTTACCACAAATGAAATGTCACTGGCGAAAACTACAATGTTGAAACAGTCATACCATAGAGGTATTACACGTATAGTCATACTACCCACACGTGCTGACACCTCTTCCTCCGATGCGGGAACAGAAAACGACAGTTTTCGTGTGTTCATAGCACATTTCTACCGTTCCTGAAGAATTAATTCGAGGGGTACGGGTGGACCGGAGCCTAAAAAATGTGAAGGGGAAATGGTTAGGCACGTTGAAGACGATCAGATGATGTTGTTTTGTTGTTTTTGGCCCGCGAGTACTCTGACAACTGGGCTGAAGAAAAGGCATGGCTTTCATCGTGGCATGCGTAGTTCCCAGTATGTAAATCACTGCAAATGCCGATCTCTGGGGCGTAGTGGCATGATGCGTCAATGTGCGAAGCCAAACCATAACAGACAGACATGGATGGGAAAAGTGAAAAATTCACCTTTTCGGATTATGACTGATATATCATGGTTGGTTAAAACGAGGCATCATTACAAATTGCAGCTGATATGTGAATATGTCGAAATGTGTTGGGGTTTTTTTTCGAAGATGCCCTGAGCTTATTTTTAATCCGTAATCATTGACAGAGCTCACCATATTGATATCAAAATTGCGAGGCGTGGAGCCTCAAATTCCAGTCTTCCAAGCATTCTATATTCCAGCACTTGTTACAAGTTGCAGTAAAATCTTTTACATGGTTATCTACATCAATGGTAAATTCTATAACAATGCTGTTATGATCACTAGATATGCCGTAAAGACCAATTTAAGGTATAATGATACTATTCAGACACACATTAAGTAAATCAATGACAAGAACATAATCAGTAGTAGATTTAAGCACACATCTGTGCCAAGTGACGACACCATCACACAGAGGGGCGTTGTCAAGAACATGAACCTCTGTAGTTTCTATTATATGCTTTGTACAATTGTCATTAAATAGAATATACCATGGTATACATTGTGTCCTATGCATAGAATCATGTATGTCAGTACGATGAGCTACGTGATAACTATCTGACAATCCAAGCTTTCAGAAATAAAAAATATCCACAGAACAATAAATACTGCGGTCAACATGGAACGTCAGTCACTTTTGACGGGACTCCTTTTTGCCGAACGGGTAGTCCAGAGGCATTAGGAAAAAAGTAAGAAAAAATATTAAAAAGCTGATTTATTCAGGAAGGATGCATAAACCAATCCTGAAGCCTACAAAGCAAAGGTCACCAAGTTCAGCCTTGTGGTAACTTCAAAATTCAAGATGGCCACCAGACCAGTCAAAAGTAAAGGATAAGACTCAAATCACCTGTATATGTTGTCTTTGTTTTCCCAAAGGTTTATTTGATAATGTTCTAGTCCTAAAAATATGAAAGACTGGTTTACCCTTTGGTTTTATTTTACCTTCGGAGCTTTTGATTATATAAACCATAATGCCTGGTCTTGTCTTGTCTTGTGTCTTGGGCCGTATTACAAATGGTGTGTCCCACCTGCTCATACATGGACTAAATTGGAATTCGAATTCCTGAAATGTACTGAGAAATTATTTGGGTAACAATTTATTAACATAAATTCATGATGGCTAATAGGGTCTTTTAACTAAATGTCGAGACCATAAATGAAAGTATAAGCTTGCAATCAGAGGTAACATGAAGACATTGGTACACAATAAATTCTATGTTATGGAAATCATATTACATTTGGGGAAAACAACATATTTTGTTATAATAGCTGTGCCATTTACCACTCAAGTAATGGAGGAAGTCTAATGCACATAAAAAGGGCATTAGTGTTTCTTTGGATAGCTTTAGAGACTAGTCATTATTCGGGTTAATACAGAGTGCATTTCATATATTTCGTTATTCTCAAAATCCACAACACTACGAGGCACAGGGTCTGCAGGCTGAATGCACTGACAATAATAAAACATAAAAATATTTCCAACATCGGCGAGTTTCATAGAGTGTGAAGTTTCTTATGATTCAGTCATTCCGTACATCAATTTGAGATTAGTTTTACAATTATGTTTAGAGCAAACATCGAACATTCTAAGCCAGCCTTGGAGCATCCACATGCTCTCATACATCCTGTCTTGCAGCCACATGATAACACAGGATACCATCTTCAGGACTATATGTGGGGTCACGTATGTATGGGCATAACTATTCAAATGCAAGATGTTTTGTGGTTTCCACTGGCCTGCAAGGAATGAATGCACCCTCATGGCCACCTTGCTTTGGTAGCGATTGACCAGAATTGAATAAGACTTGACAGTCCTGTTGATACTTTATTCCTGCAGCAAAGAGATAAAATTCATTTGAGATGCAGAGCTCATCTTGACCTCCCCTCTTATCATTGTAATGATCAGCTTTTGTAATAATACTTTGAAGACAGGTCTGGGTCAAACACTTTACAAGAGGAAACTGCGATGTTTTGCAATTCTGTGTGTCCTATCCATTCATTTCATAGCATATTATTTTGTCAGCCCAATACAGACATTCGTTTTCTATATTGAAAACACGGGATGCGGAAATGTCTAATAGAATTTCATTTTCTCTTTTTCTTTTACCAAGACTAATGTTGATGCTTTTTACTCTCTACAACATGTGCCATGGACCAAGAGGGGCACCTGTGACCTTTTACTTTCTAATTGAGAGTGGAAACCCTCCTGGCGCAAAAGGCTTGCTCGGATAAGTCATTGCGGACCCTTTACATAAACCTGTACAGGGTCTGATGGGACTTGTTTACCACAGTTAGGAATATTACACAGAGATGTCATTGTACCAGCGCTCATGAATGCCAACACATGGGAGACTAGCAAAATGACAGTACACTGTACCGTTTTTCCACAAATTGAAATATCACGGAATAAAGCAACTATTACACAAACCCCACCGCATATCAGAAATTGTGTCAGAGCCAATATGAGACCAAAAGTGTATTCAGATATGAAACTATAAATTGGATACAACTTATGTATCAATTGATGCTGAAAACAACCAGGAACTTGCTATTTAGAGTCGGAATCGTGGGTCCCTGCAGCAACCACCCTTGTCAGCAATGAAGATGCAGTAAAGATTTTAATCCCGATACACACCAAGAAATTAGATAGAGCACGAATATAAAAGGTGTATTCCTGTGGGTACTTTCCATAAATTTCATCCCAAATGTGACAAGCTTCTGCAAAAAGGCACTAGAACCTCAGGAAAAAAGTTTCAGAGTGTGCTCATGTCTCAACAGATACCCAGCAGAAAGAATTCATCCAACACTTTCGTAGGTGAGGTCAGATCATGTGATTGCATGTGTGTGCGAATGATCACCAACAAGACCCATTTTCTATACATATAGTTCTTGCAATGAAGGGGTGTGTAGACACTCATAGCTCAAATATTGTAATCCAACTGCCTGCTTTGCATAAGATAATAGGAACATACGCTCTGTTCAGTCGGTTTGTGTATGACATAATACCAACTCATTGTGCAAAGTTTACAGTCAGCGTGGTGTAAGGGTACATTGCGGTACAACATTTGAACTTGAGGGCATAAATAAAATGCTTTTATATCTTTTACAATACTAAATGCTGGATCAAATTCTGATTAATGCTATATTAACCGACATTATTGTGAGTCGGCTAAAGAGAAAAAAAAAACACTTTTGAGTAAAAAAACGTTTTGAAAATGGCATAATTGGTGATAGCTGTGGCTGCTTTCTTGAATTGTGATGTTGCCACAAGGGTGAACTTGGTGAACTTAATGGGTCGGGTATTTATATATGTTCCTGAAAAATTCAGTTTTCTATTAATTTTTACCATACCTTGTTCTTTTATTGTCTAATGTTCTTGGACTACGTGTTCTTGCTCGCTTCGACTACAGAGCCCATTCCAGTTAGACAAAGGGACAAGGGATGTGTGAACATGCACGTGGAATTTTGACTGTTTATTTCAACGAGTGGAGCTTTACTGTGACGAAGGTTTGGTGTGTGTTGATAAATGCAGGTAATCTGGGATGAGAAAGCTATACCTTTTACAGAAAAAGGAAATATTAAAGATTAAAACACAACAATGTTGATGGTGACGAAAAAGCTTGTAGTAGTCTGTTAAATGTTTCTGTAATAGTTTATTCTTCCCTGCACAGTGTGCATGTTGGTGTGACAAGATATATTTATAAATAAAAAAAGAAATTGAAATGATTTCCCCTCTTTAATTTGGCACCAGGTAAGACTCGAAATCTTATATTTATTCTTCCCTGTATAATGTAAAGGTTGGTGTGATAAGACAGATTTATAGCAACAAGAAACTGAAATGAAATACGCCTTTTATTTGGCATAAGTTAAGATTGGGAATTATATTTCTATAGTTTAATATAGCAGCGAAACAGGTAAAATTTAATCACTCTTTTCCAAAGGCAATCTCACACAGGTGTGATAAGATAGATTCATAGCAAAAGAAATTGAAACGAAATACGTCTTCAATTTGGCATAGGTTAAGAGTGGAAATTCTTTAGATTAATAAAGCAGCGAAGTTGGTAAAATTTAATCACTCTTTTTCCAAGGCAATCTAACACAGATCCATGTGAATGGTGTCATATTTCCGAGTTTGCAATGTACCTCTGAATGGCAGTTTTATTTCAAGACATACCTTCACGTCAATCACATAGACCAACTGTTTGCGATACCGACATAATCTGTGTTCTATTTAGTAAAGCTCAGATTTTTTTCCTTTTATGTCGATTAAGTTAAAAGTCTTCAGTTGACAATATGCAAATTGAAAGGAGAACCCATTGTGTTTTGTTAATATCTATTTACCGGTGAGGTTTTCTTGTAAATCCTAAATTTTTGTATGCTTTGATATCATGCTCTACTTGGACATGGAAACTAGCAAGATTTTACTTCAGTCACCCGGAGGGGGCCTCTTTTATACCACTTTAATTCTGTTTGCCTCAGGACTGTATGTATTACATATCTAATAACATTCTAGTGATGTGACGAGCTAGCGCTTTAGATCGTGTGTGTGTGTGTGTGTGTGTGTGTGTGTGTGTATGTGTGTGTGTGTGTGCGATGTAGGTCTGACGGAATCAATAAAACATACCAGAATGAGTGCCTTATTGACAACACAGGTTGGATATACGTGCATATGCAAACTAATTGTTCTCATTAGTTGTAAGTTTATCGCTTTCAGTAATGGCAAAAGGCATACTGCATGACTTATGGTCGTAGAGCTGACAGTCCTGGGGAAAAACGAAAACAAGTAACTACAAAAATGCAAAAATAAACGTCTCGTATTTCCAAAATATAAGAATAAGACAGTTTTAGTGAAACGAAAAGATTCTGCTATCACACACCTTTTCTTTTTCGACTAGTTTGCTCTACCCAACACGCAATTTGATCACAATAAATAGTCAAGTTGTGGTAATTTATTTCTGCTTGACGGGTATCGCACATTCATGATCCTGCTGATGTCCTGAAAGCGTTGGAATACTACCATAGATTCGAGCATGGAAATAGGGCATTAGTATCAGTCATGAGCTGTAATAACATTCCGGATTTAAAAACACAACAAGATACCTGGGCGTGTGCTTTCCTCCTGCTGCAATTGCTTCTTTAAAATGGTTGCCAGGAAACCAACATAGGTTTCCCTGAACACGGAAATTATCCATAGGGCCCGTCTTCTGATCAATGTACATACCCATACGTGGAGGAAAGGTCAATCCTGGAACACTGACGCAAGGAGCCTGCAAGCGAACAAAAGATTGTCATCTATCAGGTAGGACATAGCCACATTTAGTGTATAATCGTATTTACCCATATATTGCTGAAGAAATGCAATAATGTAGCCATTATCAGTGTCAGCTACCTGTTTAAGAGCTAGCCTTATACTTCCGTGGTTTGCTTGTTCCATTACAGCAAATTATCGCCCCCCTGCTAGAACGCTGTGGAATTTTATATAAAAGCTGACCTGATAAATATAGAACCCATTGCTTGTATTTAGGTGGAACGATCTGTTAGTAAAGTCGTAAAAGAGCATCGTCTCTTGTGAAAAACGCATTACCTGAGGTTTAATCATGACAGCTTCGATTGTTTATATTTATGTTCAGGTATTTTTTATCCATAGAGAGCGTTTTATAATCTTTGGTAACGTTCGACCCTTAATTTGTTTGCCATATTTGTATACATACATACACACATACATACATACATACATACATACATACATACATACATACATACATACAACTACACACACACACACACATACATACATACATACATACATACATCATACATACATACATACATACATACATACATACATACATACATGCATACATAGATACATACATTCACATATTGTCCCTTTGCTTAATTCACAGTCATGTCCAGCTCTATAATTTTTTACCAGGCTGACTTTTTGGTTGGCTGAATGAAAGATGGGTGGCCGTCCGTCGTCACTGCACAATTTAATTCTCGCCTTCTGAAAAAAACCTTTGCAATCCTGTTAAATTGTTATGGATGTACCTTGGATCTCGACAAGCCAATGTTTTCGCTGCTCTGAACTTAATGCGGAAGTACGCTCTTTACATCCATATTAAGGCCATACTAGGCCCCTTCACGTACGTCCATGGTATTTTTGGTCTTATAATTCCGCAGCGAAAATATAACAAAAATTTGGCCCAACAATAGACATAACCCACCCAGCAGGCCCAGGTTGGGCCTTTGTGGGAGCCACTTGGTCAACTTTGTGAGACCCATTTTCATTTGGCCACGGGCTCCAGGTTGGCCCCATGTAGGCTTGCCATGCCCACATGAGGCCCAGGAAGGTCCTATCTGACCCCCATATGGGCAACCCAGGTGCCCCAAGTAGGTTGCTCAGCTGGGTCCCACATAGGGCCTGCTTAGGCATGGGCTAACTTGGTGCCACTGGCAAAGTTTAAGTGTACCCCCACATGGTTTTACCGACATGAGCCCCATGCTGGCTGGGAACGTATTATACTGCATAACAATACAAGTTTTTCTGATGACACCCACAAGCAATCTTCGTCATCATCCTGATATCTTTTGACACAAAGCAATACATTGCATACTATGTGTTAAAGGTCACAAGCTTAAATTTGTAATGCCAGTCCTCATTGTTCCGGAACGTACATCCACAGGCACATAAGGAATGGAACACCCATCTGCCAAGTTTACAAATTGACCTGACAACGTTGTCGCGATTTCGATATACACGAGAAAATTACCCATGCTTTCGTTTTATGGTATTGAGGATGTATCATTCTCCCGGAAATATAAACATGCTGACCATAAAATGAAGCATCTGCTCATGATAAATGTGAAACTGAACTGGAATAATTATAATAATTCAGTCAAGATTTAACTTTTGTTGTGACTAGCAGACAGAGGGTTACGATCCGATGGAACTCTGAGTAACACTTCCAAGCATATCGCCAACTGCGCAACAGACTCTTTCTTTCACTCTAAAGAAATGTATTTTATGAGGGGCATGGTTATTCTGTATTTTTTTCATCTAGTCTGACATAATATGAAAAACCTGGCAGGCAACATACGCTGTTTTTAAGAATTTATTATATATTTTCAATTAACATGCAATCTAGCTTAAACATAATAATACCTGTCATGCATCCGTCGTACATTATGTTGTTATCATAGCTTACAGACGAACTTCAATTTTGTAGAGTACGTGCTCCAGAAAGAATTGTTCAGAATACACATTATACATGTAGTGTTACAATGGGCTTGTAGTAGTCTGGTAAACACCAGATGAATTACTTTATTTTTCTTCCAAAATCTGATATTAAGTCAAGGCAAATGTTATCTTCAGCCGTCACAGTTCATCTGATGTGGCGATGATGCCGCTATCATTAAGGACACTTAAGACACCAAAAACCTTTGCATGGCCGATTTTGAAATTGTAACAGTTTTTACAAGATGAATATCCTTTCTATTAGTTGTCAAAATTTCGAGCTTTTAACTAAAGTAGAAATATGAGAAAAACACCAAAAACCACACAGACATGTGGACATCCGAACGTCCATGTGTCATTCTTTTGGTTTGCAGCCGCCAACAATGCCACCCGTCAATCATACTTAACAGCCTGTCACGTGGCTGCAGGTAGCAACGGCCCATGGCAAAAAGAGAGTGGTATATCAGGGCGCCAATGCGAAATAAGGCAGCATGCCGAAAGTATGCTTGCGGGCAGGGAAAAGATGCAAACATGGTAACATATCATAGCCTTAGTGGTTTACTTTATAGTTATCTTGCTTGTTTTGCGTTCTAATGAAGGGAGACTTTAAATGTTCAAGAGGAGCGGGAATCGTCAGACAATGTCCCTTCAAACTTCAAAGGCCGTGCCGCGATGAATTACCCCAGTGGTCCTTCACACCAAAGACAGGCGAGGAAAAAAACTGACACCGTAATCAACGATACCCACGTACATAATAATACTTTATCGGAACCCAGGGATGAGGAAATAAAAGTACGAATAAACACATTGAAATAAGCATGACCGTGAACACAAGAGAAAACACACAAACTAGCGTTACAAAGCTCAGGTTGGAAAGAGAAATGAAACTCATTGAGAAAACAACTACACAATAATGACAAGCTAACTAAGTAAAGTGTACAGACAAGTCTAACAAGCTAACTACATAAATTATACAGATAGGAGACGAGTAAATACAATAAAACACTATCCCTAAAAACGGGGCGAAGAGGTAGGGGGCGGAAGACCAAACCCGCCATCCGTACACTGACCACGAGCGGCCGCAGGCCGCCCCACCGAAGCAAGGCAACACAACTTTCGTTGCCAGGCTTGATGTCACGGGGCCGGAAGGGCCGCCTCCATGACGTCACACTTTGAAACCAGACTGTCGCTATCGCCGTTTGACAGATCGCTGAATAATGTTTTCCGTACTTCAAAAGCTCTTTTATTCATGTGATTGGCCAAAAATTGATTGACAACCTCCCCAAATGTTCAGGGACGCTGTTTGCTACGTTTTGTGCAAATATCAACTCAACTTGAGCAAATTGTATTGTTTCAGAGGCAAATGATCAACATCAAAGGCCTTTGAAGCTTGTTTTCTCAGAAAGGATTATAGGACGAGAGCCCCACATGAGAATGGTTATTCCAAGAAAACGGCTGGGCGAAATTTAATCCGGTTAACGGCTTTTGATTTTTTATTGTCTTAACTGCAAAAACAATTCAGCGATTTTCTAAATTTTGCTTTGTTCTTTTTCTATGAAATGAAGAAAATGAACATCCTGAAAATCAAAGGGGAAAATGGAAACGTCAAACTTTGAGGATGGATAACAGAAAAACGAAACCAAACATAAAAAATCGCAGGATCGTTTTTGTTGCCAATATGTCAGGATTAAGATCCAAGTGTAATTATGATTTTATCACAAATAATTAGTGACATATTGACATTTATGAGGTGGATGCTTTGCGGTCAACTTTCAATTGTTTATTCAACAAATAACATCGCAGACACCTAAATACGGAACATATAAATTCTTTGGAGTATGGCGAGTACACACATATATGATATGTTATCCTAACGTAAATACATTTTGAGCTAGGATTGACTTAAGTGGGATTTATTTTTGTTGTCTTACCTGTCCTTAAGATAATATGTAGTCAACACACTGTGTATTTAATGACTAGCAGAGCTGTTGGTGCTTGATATACTGTTTTATAAAGTGTACCAAATCCTTTTCATAACCTTTTCAGCACTAAGAGCCAAGAAGCTAAGAGAAAAAAAACATAAACTTGGGATATAAGAGGTTTTGTGCAAGACTTTTATCCAAAATATCTTGTAAGAAACGTACAATAAAAAAAGGATAAGAATATATTAAAGCAGGCGCCATGTTAAAATACCGGTGGACTTTGGCAAAAGTCTTAAAATTCTTTGCGAACATTTTATTATTATTATTTTTTTAGGAATGTTGTTTTAAAGCATCACAATGTGGTTTAATCGTAATGTTTAAACAAAATTGAATCCCACGTGTCAGCCCTACTGGGAAACACCGTTCCCTTCGAGTCTCGTTAAAATGCACGGCGATTGGGGACAGCGCCAAAATGCACATATATTACCCTGTGATAGCCAGTGAATTTTAGATTATCCGCTTCTCAATTACTGCCATTTGATTTTCATCGAACGTTCAGTTTCTCACCATCACTTATGTGTCTGTAATTTGTTGGTCTCACTAAGTGCCACTTTGGTTATGTGAGTCATTGCAAAAAAAATCTCACAGTTCAAAGATCTTGATCAATCCTCGCATTCACATTTCTTGCTAAAGGTAAGCCTGGAGGGTTCCAGCGAATTTGTGTTCCAAAGCCTATACAGTGTACTATAATCATATTCATCTGGTCTCTTTTTGTGTGATATTTTTCACTGGGTCCCGCATTGTATGTTGATAGGTGCTTACGTACATGTTATATACCCGTACCTTCTGCAATTATATAAACCACCAAATGCTATGCAATTATTCTATCCGGGAAAACGGACAAAAAACAATAGGAAGGAAAACATTCGTGATTGATACATCACTACAACTGAATCAATTGTCAGACAGCATCGCTTCTGCGTGTTCGGCATACTCAATACAAAATATCACATCAAAGAAAAGAACTTGGCTTCCCGTAGTGTCGTCTTCCCGTAGTTTCAGGTGCACTATAGCAACCATGAGGAGCTTGACTTGAAGCCGTATCATGCAATATTTCTACTTTTTTCAGCAGTATTAAGCAGAAATCAGCTTGCTCAATCTCACCGCAGAGTTATTTAAACTGTGCAATATTTGTTGGGAATTACATATTTTTAAGCATGAAGAGTATGCCTTATAAATAACATGATATAATATCAATGTATGATTTAATATGTTGTCAATGTTTCCCGTCTCTGCAAATATTGTCCCCTTTAGCTGAAAATTGGCTGAATAACACTTGTGATCGACATTACAAGTTTTTGTGTTAATATGGGAATTGATGGTATTTACATTAACAGCAATTTAGGACTGTGTTACACTTAGACGTAAGGTGAGGGTCGAGTCACACTATTATATGCAACTCTAGTCAACACACAAAAAAATTGTTGCAGACAAGTATTGTATGTGTTACTATGTAGATGGTCGATACACATGTAAGATCAGTTGTTTGACGATAGATATAAAGGAAAATGCCGTAGCGTGTAAATGCATGAATCCATGTTGGACAACCTAGCATCACTGTTTTTCCTTGGCCATAAATATAATGCGCGTCATATGCTTTTCACACCGATTTTACACACTCTGGCATACGTGTTTGAGTAGAGAATGCGTCATTGCCAGTTCATTTCTCTTTTTCTGTGTAGCATAGCACACCATGGTATACGTTATTCTTTAAACCAGGGTTTACTCACCCAGCACAAGCATTGATCTTCTGCCGGGCAAGGATGATACAATTTTTAAGAAGCGAGAGGAAAAAAATTAAAAAGTAAATATTATGTTAACCTTTTGCGACAATTACACAATATTAAGTACTTTCATTTTGGTAATTAAAACTGATAATATTAATATACAACTGATAATATTAATCAACTGAGATACAGGTTTAGACAGAGACAGCGATTGGATTGAATAGCCTTGAACTTCCATTTTTGTAATTAAAACTGATAATATTAATCAATTGAGATACAGGTTTTAGACATAGACAGTGATTGGATTGGCTATGGAGCAAACACAGAGCTTGGATTGTTCTTTTTCATGACTATACGGAAGATGTGACACTGTTGCTTCTGTTTGTACAGTAAGTATGTAGATATTCAAAATATTGTAATGCTGGAACATGGTGACACTGTGGATATGTGCACTGGCAGTACATGTGGAATTTCTACCTTTTTATTACGAGAAATGCGGTAACTTGGAAAAGTTTACAATTACGGTTTGGGTGGTTGATACCAGAGCTGAAATAGAGATAGGAGTCTTTTAATATCTTGGGTCTGGGCATTTCAGCTGACTCCAGCTGGATGATACATCCTATTCTTGCCAGCAATCGGTGTTGTGAGTGGTGTGATTAAGGTACTGGTAGTGGTATTATAAGTACAGTACGATAAGTAACAGTAGTTTGCAACGAATATGGCTAAAATCTGCGTGGCCTCTCCTTTATTGTACGTGTCATGTATAGCGTTACAAAGCCTATGTGAATTAGCTATGTCGATCCGACAATTGACCTACTTGGTAATATGACAAAACGGTTTTCATGGATGAGAAATATGTGTTTTATTAGAGACCAGGCAACCCATACGACATTAAAACAGTGAAAATATGAGACTACAAAGTATTTGTACACCATTACCCTGATTTTCTCAGGATATTATTACTTGCTTTTCATACTATTGCAACTCTCTTACTGATTGTGTATGTATGTATGTATGTATGTATGTATGTATGTATGTATGTATTTAGGTATGTATGTAAGTATGTATGTATGTATGTATGTATGTATGTATGTATGTATTTATGTGTGTTTGTATCTTTTTATCTATCAATCTATCTCTCCATCTATCTATCTGTCTAAATTTGTGTCTTTTAGCCCAAAACCACTTCCTAGTGTTCATTACCCTATTCCTCAGTCTGAACTCTTTCCTCGCCATATAAAATAAGCTAACCTGCCAGTGTCTAACGAATATACATATGGAAGTACTATTGTAAATATTGCACATGTACGTCTGTAGAATTTTGACATAGACTGTACTAGCCCAAAAAGATTAAAGGGTATTGAACGGGTAGCTACTCAGAACATATTTCGGAGCTTATACCCGTACATGTCTCACTGAGTAGCGGCTCCTTGTCTAAGCTAAATATTCAGCAAAGATAGCCCCCATAATAAAGAATAAATATGAACATGGCAAATGATGAATAAGCTAAATCTATCTATCTATCTATCTATCTATCTATCTATCTATCTATCTATCTATCTATCTATCTATCTATCTATCTATCTATCTATCTATCTATCTATCTATCTGTCTGTCTGTCTGTATCTATCTATCTATCTATCAATCTGTCTATACATCTATCCATTCATGCATTGATCCTGCTATCTTGTTGTCTGTCTGTTTGTCTATTTGTCTGACTATGCCATTCGTCAGAGTCCCCTACATACTAACATATAGACATATAGCTACACTAAGACATACCACCAATTATATAATTGGTGACACAATATTTTCCAGTAAAATCATAACAAGAATGCGCAAATACCGAGGAGTACTATAATCGCCAATAACGCTTAACCTTTATCAGATTACACCATTTACATGAATTTACCCCTAAAAGGACATATTTCACTTTTCTATTGCTACTTTTATGCCTCTTTTTCTGTCCGTCATTTTGCATAGGACATTAAAAGTCAGCTTGATTGAATGGTTACTGCAAATTAGAAAGATGATGTTTAGGGTGGTTAGAAATGATATTTGAAACCCAAAATGTTAGATTTCATTTTCGAATCACAAAAGTCCACAACATGTGCGACTTGAAAGTGCAGGAATTTTCTCCGATCATGGCCCGATGTGGAAAAGTGTTTGTGACGTCACAAACGCAGCCCGCTAGCTATGGTGTGTGTGTACTAAGCTAGAGTGTCTTCAGTTTGCAAAGAGTCATGGTATGTACAGCAGAGCATAGTAATTCCGGGGAATCCGAATTAAGTTTTTCGTGTATGTGGTCCAATGGGGATGAAGTAGAAATAATGAGAAAAGCTATATCAGCACAGGAGAAGCTCATTCAGCCTTACCCACATAAGGGGACGCCCAGAACCCTAGCGTCAGCAGTACTGCTGGGAGTGCTGCCATTGGACAGCCAGACGATCCCACTTGCCGTCTGGGCAATGATAATTCGTTGGAAATGAGATATTTCCCATCATAAATTTCTATATTTCATTAAACAAAAACAAGCATGAATGCAATAAATTAGAATTTGCGTCAGGATGGGCCAGGTCTTGTAGTGTTTCAAACTGCAGCATTCACGGAGACAGCTACGGCATACGCTTTAAGGTTAACAAAAGTCTGAACAAACAGATAGTTTTCTCTCCTGATCTTTGCAGTTATGGATGATGATATATAAGTTCGCATTTACGGATAGCTTTCAACATCAGAACTCCTACACGGCAGTAACCTCGCGAAACTTGGAGAGCAGTAAGTTACGTTTCCGCAAACATCATCAGCAGTACATGTGATTTTGATATCTTATATTTCAGATCGTATCCATTATGTAAAATTAGCAAATATTTGCCTGTGACTGACTTATTTTCTTTGTTCATATTAATGACAAAGGCACAATGAAATGGAATGCTGTACACGCGATTATTGGGAGTTAGCCGTGGACTGTCACAAACAGTGGTACATGACTGAAAGGGATGACAGGCCAGCTGCCCACTAGTCTTAGCAGCTGCGTAGATGAGGCGTGAACGTGATAGTGATCTAATCAAGTGTTATCTGGTTTTGGGATTAAACACCAAGCCATATGTAGTAGTAATTGGACATACACATCACAGGGGGCCAGCTAACTCAACCTGTTATACACTGTTCAACCATAGACCTGGGTATAAAACAAGATCGGTCCTTGCTTGTCTATGTTTTCCGCCCATTTTGTTCCATAAATTGAATCGAAATGGTTACACACCCTAAAGTTTTGTTAAATGTTACTTTGTAACAACATCCCAGACCGGCGTGTCACTGTGACATGCGACTGATAATTATGTGATACCTTGTAACAGTCGTAGAGTTACTAAACCAATATTTTCCGGCAATGCAAGCTTTGAAATCAAAATCATGCTGAAGATTAATTTGTATATACTGTTAAAAAAATAATGAATCATAGTTCTTCGTTTCATGAGAAAAGGCTTTTTTGGCTAGCTCCAAGCCGTTGTCCACCGATGGGACCGCATTTGGCAACAGCAGTACTTTTTGCTTGCCAAACCTCTTCTAAACATCGTCATATTTGACAAATCAAAGTCACTTTCCATAAAGTCTGTGCTACGTAGGTTAGATCGGTTCAAAGGGCCTTGCCACTTGTCCCTGCAAATCTTGCCTGCACGGGTCCACACTCGCTGTAATTTCAGGTCTATGGGGGAATATAAACAAGCTGTAGAAATTGTATTGTTACAATTAACAGCAACACACCAACTATTCTTTGGCAGAAACATGGACAAAACAGAATACTTCTACATGCATTTTTAATCCTGTTGATGGTATGTGAATAAAATATGTGTAATCCAAGTGATACTTGAGCTGTATAGCTCGCCACCATGGTCGGAGACTTCCCTGTCGGCCAGCACTTTTGTGTTTGTGACGCCACTAACCTTTTGCGCCTTGTAGGTGTCGGAAATGAACGGATAGTGACTGTTGAAGGGCAATCAGTTTTTAGAATAAAAATGTGCATAACATTATTTTTTTCACATCCAATATTTTAAAAGGCACTTTGTGGTGTGAAGAACTCATCAGTCACCTATGTATCCGATTTGGACATGCTCATTTAAGCGAATCTTTATGGTAATGTCGAACCTAGAAAAATGACTTCACTGTCAGTCCAAACATCACAGAAACAAAATGTTAACATTCAACGTATTTTGTTAACTTCTTCAGATAGTACTTGCACTGCAACTGCTAAATTTGGATATGTGATGGACAACATATATGTTTATCAAAATGTCCCTAAATGTCAAAATTAAGAAATTCTTATAAAATCGGTTGCATTCTTCTCCCCCAATTATATATCTGTGAATCCCGTGTATTTGCCTTCCCGGTATATCAATATATATCTGGTCCGACCCGCTGCTACGTAGGCAAAACTTGCCTTTACCGTTTGTAATTTAGCACTACAGGCTTAAATGTTCATCGTTTCTTCTAGGTATTTTTTGGAATTACACAAATTCACATACACCACATGATGACCTTGATTTTCTAAATGAAAGCTTTTTGGTGAAAAGAATGATAAAAGGCTTTTTAGATGTGTCAGTATATTATCATTTTCCTTTGTAATCTATTGGATATGTAAGCGAAAATAGGCCTAATTAATCTTTGAGGCTTTTGAACCAGAAAAGTTCCTAATTTTCAAGCCTTGCAAATAGATGGGCCAGCTCATAGTACGCGGGTGCAACGTTTCCGCACAATAGTAACGGTGATGGGGTATCCCAAAATATGTTTGACCATCGTTATTACACGTGATGACAACATATAATGGGTAATCCGTTAAAGTGTAAAACACATAAGTTTAAAAAAAACAAAATACATATCATATTATATTACACTTACGTAGTAACCCTCACAAATTTACAATAGTCAATTAATTTAATGGAACCGTCAAATTTGTTGTAAAAAGGGTGAATAACGACCAAGTTTCCTTGTGTCGTCTTTTACAATTGTCATGTTTTTGTAACCTCATGGGGTAATTACATATTCTGTTTGACCCAAGCTTCTGTTCAAGATAGAGTCTTGCTCAGAATTATAGGTCGATGTTACCGAACAGTATGCTGTGAATCACGGTTAAATATCTTCTCTAGCCCTGTAGCTATAGGATAACACGTTTAGACAAACAACACCAACTACATCTTCCCAGACCGTTTAATCTGGATGACAAGGTTCCACCAGAGATACCTGCATTAGTGGCATGAGATCTTTTCTTACTTTAGCGTGAATTTTCATTTATTGCTGAGGATCACATTACACTATTGCACTGACCGGAGCTCTATTTAAAAGCAATACGGGGTACAAATTTTAAAATTTGTACGGGTAAATACGTTCTCATGTCGCTTTATGATGGCGTTATTACACGTGATAACAACATATAACACCATTGTTTGAAGCGTAGTTCGCTCCGAATAAAAACAACGGGGACGAAAGACAAACCTATATTAATCTTGTAGAGGCATGATTTCTCACGACAGACTGTGCGATTCCTTTATCGTGTTTATAGCTGCATGACATTCTAAACTTTAGGAAATGGGCTGACAAATAAAGAAAACATCGCACTCTGCTAAAGCGTTCAAGGAACGTCACAGGCCACCCACCGGGGTAAAAACAGTATCACAACTGATACGGTACTGTGAATATGAGATAATAAAGTACAGAGCTAGCGATTTAAAAAATAATGTGATGGTGATAGTACTGGACGGAAAACCTTTACTTTTATAACGTAAAAGTAAGAACAACCAAAAATGTCGTTTTATTGTTTGTGAAACTGCAGTCGGAGGCATCATACAAAACTTAAAGATTAAAGCTGCCAACATTTACAGTCCTATGTGGATTATCCCTCGGGAAGACGTAATAGGGAGACACAAAAATGTAGTGTCATACACTTCAACACCTTGCCGACAACGCCACTTTGAAGTCTAAGACACCCCAACATTAAAGAAATGGGTATTTATTTGGAGCTGAAGCGGCAATCTTGCATTATTAGCGGCAGGATATCTAAGTTGTCTACCGTGACATAATTCCGTCTATTTGGCTGATCGAAACAATATTTTTTTCATTCCTACTGAGACTGTAAATTAAGAATTTCCTGGGGCGGTTGTTTCCAAGGTGTCTGAATGAAATGGCTAGATTTATGTAAGAAAAGAAAAAATAGTTGAGGACCGATTATCCATAAAATCTTTAACGATTCGCCACCAAGCGTCTTTTTCACACTTTGTAGTCTTCAAGGACTCGCTAATTTGACCATTGTCATTTTCATCTGCAATTGTCAATTGCTCCTGGTACTCCATTGCAAAGATTATTATAATTGGTCCTTATTTGTGAATCATGTTTGTTATTTTTTCCAGTTTTATACCCGTATAATCTTTCGCTTTATAACAGGATCCGATTGGAGTACCAAGGAAGACAATAAGGGTGTTATTAATTTACTACAGATAGTTTGGTTTAATGCTTGAAGAAATAAGTAGCTCCATTTTATGTCACCATTGACAACTGCATATTGTTCATCGCATCAGATTTATCAGAGAGGATGCAACATATCATGTCAGCCATCACACTTTTGGCAGTTAGATATTTCGCCTCATTTTGGTGCATCAGCTATGGATTAAATGAAGCTTAAGTTAATTTTGTTCTTCAAAATTGTCTACGCACATTATTTGCAGTGCTTTAAACAAAAATTCAAAAACCACCAAGGGCCGTGTTTCCTGTTTTAAATGCCAGGCTGGCTAATAATACCAGCCGGTTAGAAAAGTGTTCCATTTGCCATTTTTATAATCGCCTGATGTCATAGAGAGTACTGTTCGCGTGTATTTCATAGTGCCATGTACACAATTATTCGAACCGCTTTGTACAGAACTTCTCTGATGTCCGCTTCATGCTAATTGTAACCGTAGTCTGCTATTTTATGTCAGTAATTACGTTTCCACGTGGAATTTAAGCCTGATCAGGGTAAATCAAACGCACCACGCTTTGATTTCAAAGCGTATACACGTCCCCACTCAATCAATGCATGCCTTGTAATTAAAGCATGTGGTTGGTATGCTGGTCACCTGTACACTCAAAATAGCACGATTTATAATGATAGAAACATAACTACCTTTATGCTCATTTGGATGTGCTTAGGTCAATGTCAGTGCGGCATGATTGGGTTTGCACGAGAGCCAACCAGAATGACATTATTGTTCTAAATTTTAGTCACAATCTCAAAATTTAGCCAACACAGCTTCAGAATGCCAGTAGTATCAGGCTGCCTTGGGAAACATTTCAATTGTTTTCACGCCCCCTGCTACCCCTGAAGAAAAATTGATTTTTTCAAAGTATACAATGCCATCCATTAGTTTTGACATATATACAAGCCAGGTATATGAGGATTGCGCAAAACGACATGATAAACAATATACATAGAAATGTCGGAGCAGGAAATACAACACTGACGTCTTTCGTTATAACTATTGATCTAAACGTTACAATCTTATTTTTAGCAGAAGGAGGTCTACCGAGTACTGTACGATCATAAATGCCAAAGGTATTCCCGCTTTTGTTTCGAAGAGGTCTATTTGGGAATACTCGACATGGAACTCTTTACCTTCGGGTATAGAAATCATTATTAGATAGTCCTATATAACTGACAAGACTCGTAAGCTCAAATGTTAGCAGGATTTTACATTTTTAAACTGAAATATGTGGAGTCTCCAATCTTATCAAATTTATATTTTTAAAGAAAGAAAAGTTCCCATTTACATACATAGGCGGTAAAAAGCAGGTTTCATTATGTCCAGTAGTGCCTTTAAGTTCTCAGTTATTTGCAGCCATATCGTGAAATGGTCAAATTAATTCTATGAGGGTGTGTCGTTGTGAAGAATGTTTAAGATGACGATGTTCACACGGAAATGTGGTAAAAACTTCCACATGGTAATAGGAACTTGCCTGTAGATCTGTAGATTACAGAGCTTTAATTTTCAGATGAAAACGCTTTACAGAATAATAAAAACTAGGAGTTACCCACAAACCTTGTCACTCTGGACTCACCTTGAAGCTTGTGATGCCAGTTATTCCTAATGGATCCCTGAGTCACCGCAAATTGCACCTTCTTCTGGCCATTGTCCCATTCCTTGATATTTCTTTACTGTGATTGCCTAGCCGTCAGTTTAGCTACTGTGTGCATGCTGTATGACACCTCGTGCATGATTCATATTTTCTACGTACCTTCATATTAAGACCATTTTAAACATAAAGTGGTGGCTTCCATCGCCACAACACACACACACACACACACACACACACACACACATATATATATACATATATATATATATATATATATATATATATATATATATATATATATATATCAGGTTAATCTTTACAATTTCTTCTCAATTTATAACTTAACGTGAAAATGTCAGAAAAGGCGTTTTGGGGCCCTCATACTTCCCGACGATTTATTTTAGACCTAATGTGTCACACAACAGAGCAGCAGTGTCGATATGCCACGCCTGACTTTTCTCATAAAGATCAAAAAGCGTTAACAGCTTCAGTTCCTGTGTAAATATTTGATAGAATACGACATGCGATGTGTGTTTTATGAAAAACCGAAAAAAACAGGCTCTTGCGATTTGCGTATGAAACAAGACTCAACAATTGCACGCCGAGGCTCGTGCCATTTTTAGGCCGATATAGTTAATGTCACTCACTGTCAAATGACAGAGAAACAGAAATAAAATCACATCTCTGAGCGACAGTTTGTTCATATCCTCGTAAAAGCAAATGCATGTAATCGTCATTGTGCATACTTCTAACTATTCCTGGTTTTAGATCACATTTCCGAGCGAGAGTTTGTTCCTAGCCTCCTAAAGGCAAATGTATCTTATCGCCATTGTGCATGCTTCTAAGTATTCCTAGTTTGAAATAGAGACTTTATGAAAGGTGTTTGTGAAGCTGTTCATAGTGCCATACATTGCACGGCACCGTGCGAAAGCAGGTGCATCGCGCCGCGACACAGTGGTTCATGGTACATTGCAAATATGATTGGTACCTGCGGCGCTTTGTGGTCAACGCCAAGTCAGCCCGCTTTATATAACAATCATAATCATCAAGGTGGAACACGGCTTCGTCGATTTCAAAGATAATACTATACTCTGTTGGAAAAATTGTTATTGCTTGTTTATATTGTTTTCTGCAATTAGCTTCCTCCTTCATATTTGTGTTTAAATGTTACATGTCTTGCAATTTTAATATGGTTACGTTTACTATGTAGGACACAAAATGTGCAAAATGTACATTAGCCTAGAAATCAATGGTTTTCTCGTACATGAACATGGATCAAGTAGTTTACCATGTTGCATCAAAGTTTGTAAATAGACCCCATGGCGGCACTTGCATTTAATGCACCCTCAAACAAATCGCTTTTCTATAGGGAAGACGCGTTATTTGTCATGTGAAGCATAAAATGGCAATGGTGTGTGATTGACGTGCCAAGCAGGATTTGCTGTAGCATTTCCGTGGAAATGGTACTGCTGAAGTTGGTTATTTAACACGCCACGCTATCTGAAAGGTCCCTTTGCCAGTGCTCGAGGACTCACAATTATGCTTAGAAGAAAAACCCTTCTGCTACAACATGGTGAGTCACGTGTACCTGGCCAATAGTGGTACAAGACTATTTAAGGTCTCTAAGGCTGTTTTGTCTCGACTTCGTTAATACAAAAATCCATTTAGATTTTAAGTTCATAAGTTTTTTTTTAATCACATAATCTTTATTTTGCCCTGCATTTGGCTGCAATTCAGCAAATTTTAGGAGGAAAAGGGTACTTCGTTGTGGCTGGCTTTCTTCACAATAGCTGAGGATGTTTAAGTGTCGAGAAAGGTTCTTCATCTCTGATAACCCTGGTGTATACTCACACAAAGACGCAGTTCAATGAATTTGGATATATTTCTAACACAGCCTTAAACGATATAAACATACATTCTTGATTATTTCTATAATATTTTTAGGATTTCACTTTTACGTCCTATCGTGGAAATGATGCTGGTAGTGTAGGTTGAAAATCTAATCCATCAATCAAGAGATGCGAATATGCAGGATTTTTGAAAGGTAAGCCTGCAGGGCAGTTCTGTGTTAGGTCTAGCTACAAATACGGGACAAGAAAAACCGTTTTAAAGAGTCACAAGCCATCTAGCCGCAAATCCGCGAGCCATCCACGACAGATATTTGTATGGCAATAGCTATATAAGTACCGTTGAAGGTCTGTGAAAAACGATTAAAAGTCCGTCGAAGTGTCCATGAACTGAGCTTTCTGAAGAACTTCAAAGACTCCATGGTATAGCTTTTATGGCAACTACTCCATATGGCTACTTGAAAGAGAAAGCAGAGTTGGGTTTGGCGACAAGGCGAATATCCAGATCAGTTCTATACAGTTCCATTTTCAGTTCTTACAATTTATAGGTAACTCCCAAAAGTGCAACATATGAATCATTCTCACCTATATCATTATGGAGTTTTGCAAATGGGTTTAAAACGGCAGTTAAAAAAAACATAGCCACAAGCAGGTACAAAACACCTCTTCCTCTCTGATCATCTTTTTAAAGACACTACATAACATGTATTATATTTACATTGTCAATCAAATATCAAGTCACATTTATTTCAAGCAGTACTTTTCACTGTTTGCCATTACAGAAGCAGTAGCGTCGGAGATAATCCATGTTTCATTTGATAATCATATTAAAATATAAGTACAAATTAACGGTATATTTTCACAGTTAAGCTTTTAATACAATTATAACAACATAGGCGGCATTTTCTCCAGCTTGGTCATGGATGCGTGACAAATAATGGTATAAAATGCACTAGAATTATACCTTGTGCTAATTACTGATTTTGCTATGCAAATTGTTTCTGCAGATCGTGGACAACATCACTTTTATCTGCAGCGCGCATAAATGTCACAGTGTAGTGATTAACGGTTGTTTTACGAGCAGTAGCTTTGGAAACTAAACTCATATTTTCTACCATTCAAATGAGCTCCTTCATAGAAATATATATATATATATATATATATATGTATATATATATATATATATATATATATATTTATATATATATATATATATAAATATATATATATATATATATATATATATATATATATATATATATATATATATATATATATACACACATTTTTAGCACTCAACAGGTACACTAAAACAATCAAAAAGAGCATGTCAACAATAAAATTATTGCGATACAATCTTAAGAGTAGATATGAAATGCATATATATATATATTATGCAGATATTGGATGGCATGGAGTCCAATATAACGTTTCAGAGTCCTGTAAACTTTATATTGGACGACGTGCCATCCAACATCTGTTATATTCTGCAATTTGTATGAATTTCCTTGTATAGATATAGAAATCTGAACACTCTACAGTTAAATCACAAAAATTTATTTCCCATTGAAATTCTACACATTTTGCCTGAAGCTAGAGAAAAGCCCGAGTGAAATGACGTCACGTGCGCACAGGGATTCCCTCGAGCTGTCCAACATTGTATTTGTGTCTTTTTTTTGCCTAGAACCACTTCCTAGTAGTCAATACCCTATTCCGCAGTCCAAACTCTTTACTCTCCATAAGCTAACCTGTCCCTGTCGAACCTATATAAATATGGAATTACTATTGTCCATATTGCTCACGTTCCTCTGTAAAATTTTGACATAACTGTATCAGCACAAATAAATTAAAGGGTCTTCAGCGGATAACTACTCAATATGTTTCGGAGCCTTTTACCCGTACATGTCTCTCTGAGTAGCGGCCCCTTGTCTAAGCTAAATATTCAGCAAAGACAGCCCACATAATAAAGAATAAATATGAACGTGGCAAATGAGGAATTAACTAAATACGTGAAGTTTTGCTTATAAATGCAGAGCTTCATTAAGAAAGAATAGCTGTCAAACAAACCACAATTACTAAATTTGTATGGTACAGGTTCAGATAAGAACAATTTGACTTACCCCTGAACCAATATGTACCCTTTGTAGCTGGACAGCATATCATAGTTAAACCACCCGCCAGTGTATAACTAAAGTGGAAACAAGCTGGGGAATGATATTCAGTCCCAGTGATAGTAAAATAAACAGTTGCAGCTAGACCACCTGTACAAACCAAGGGAAGTCCTAACAAGGACTGCAACAATGGGCATCCTGCACCAGAAAGGTAAAACAAACTCTATAATGACACCTACCCCTCAAACAATAAAGCTCTATTTAACTGCCAACCCTGAGTCAATGTATCAACGTAATGTTTCAAGTTTGTGACATTTGTGGAAATACTGTCAATGTTGAGTAAATGAGCATTTAGGCATGTCAGAAAAGAATAAAGTCATTTGCATTTATGTCAAAAACATGTTATCAAAACAATTTTTCTTAACAGGATTTTAGTTACAATTAGGCAAGCTTGTAAATGTCGTCAGTAGCTGCTTGCTACCTATAGCCCATGGGGGGGGGGGGGGGTAGACCTAACAGAAAACAAGCTAGCCTAAAATGTTTGAAAGTTGAACATTAAAACAGAATGATGCCAAAAGATAAAGTCAAGTAGTAAAACAGACAAGCGTAAAAACTATAATTTATTGTAGCCAAACTTTCTAATAATCTTTGCATATTAACAGCTCAATTATAGGGCAAGTCAGAAAAGAATGAAAGTCATTTGTATTTAAGTCAAAAGAGTGCAATAAAAATATAATATTTCATAACCAGATATCACGCACAATTAGGCAAGCTAGTAACTGTCGTCAGTAGCTGCTTGCTACCTATAGTCCCTGGGGGTTTGACCTAAAAGAAAACAAGCTAGCCTAAAATGTATGAAAGGTGAACATTAAAACAGAATAATGCCAAAAAATAAAATTAAGTAGCAAAACAGGCAAGTCTAAAATCTCTAAAATTATTGAAGCCATACTTTCTAACCATCTCGGGATATTTACAGCAACATTTGTAGAAATATTGATCAAAAGTACATCATTGAATCCTCTTGACTCAAGTTTGTTGTAAATAAATTTGGTTCTAGATGCAAAGTCCTGAATCTTAGAACAAATACGACCAAATCACAAAATCTTTGACAAAAACGTATTACATCCAATAGTTTCCGAAAAATTACTGTCCGGGAAAGGATAATTACTTCCTTCAAAGTTAAACTCGTCTACTTTGTGATAGACTTTAATACAAAACCCGTCATTAGTAACCTGAATATCCAAGTCCAAAAACACATCTCGGAAACCATCTCAATTGTTACCCTCCAAAGGGATATCTTTTGGGTATTTTTTTCAGCAATTTCACTGAAATTTTGTACATTTACGCAAGCAATGTCATCAATATATCTTGTGTTGTTTGATACTTTTTTAGTCATTTGAAAGTCCATTTACATCAATTTATCCATATACTTAAATTCAAGCCAGGTTAAATACAAATCTGCCAGTAAAGGGGAGCAGTTGCTACCCATTTGAGTGGCTTTTATTTGTTAAAAAACCAATGGTCTGCATTGAACAAAAGTATTATCCAAGAGAAATTTAATAGCATCTATCAAAGTTTCAACAGTGTAAGATATAACGTTACTTTTTGAATATTTATTGTGTAACCAATATGCTTTCTCTGTATATGAATTAATATTTGTGTATGGTTTACCATTATGTATAAACATTTTTTTTTATTAATTCTGAAGGGAACTTTTGAATTCATCTATGGGTAGATTTGTGTACAGTGTAGAAAAATCCAAACATTTGATAATTTTTGCTTTTACTTCTTTCATTTTAGATACAAATACGGAAGAATTGTTAATACTCCAAAAACAGTTTATTTCACAGTTTCTAGAAATTTCATTACAGTATTTACAAAAATGATTCCTAATTGCAGTCAAACACAAAGTTACTTCTTTTGATAATTGCATTGTAGTACACTTTGAAGCACCAGCTATGAATCTAGATTTA
The DNA here is from genome assembly GCA_964020975.1 of Hermodice carunculata. Classification (NCBI taxonomy): domain Eukaryota; kingdom Metazoa; phylum Annelida; class Polychaeta; order Eunicida; family Amphinomidae; genus Hermodice; species Hermodice carunculata. Next base: position 12,411,305 of record OZ026612.1, on the reverse strand, counting down.
AAAGGGTTCTTATGTTATTTCGGTATCCAGACCAAAAATGGAATAAAGGAGTTCTCTTCAGAGATTTTGATATTTAAATTCCTTTTCATCTCAGCTTTATGTGTATCTATCAAATTATCAATGGCTTGTTTGTGGAATTTATATACGTCATTTCCTCTTATATATGAAATATTGTTGATACCAAGTTCCTTTTTATAACGATCCTATACAACATTTACAGGGCAGGCACGTGGTCCAAATAGAGACAGCTGATTGGCTACTGATAGACTAATGCAGAATATATATATATAAAGTGAGAACTCGTTATAATAACGCCATCTGTTGTATGTAAGTGTGTATGTAAACCTTTATTTAACCAGAGACGACACCATTCAACAAAAGATGGCTCTGACACATAATATATAAAACACAGGTCAAAACAATGTCAAATAAATTAAGTTAAAATGTAGAAGTTAAAACTTATAAATAGTTGTTTAGGGACCCACAATTCTGGCTCAATTAAAATGTTCGTTTATATAATAAAGAGTTTATCTATGAGCCTATGTGTTGCCCTCTGATGTGTTTATTTAGTAGCACTTTAAAATTGTTCAAGCTGATGACATTTTTAACAGCTGCTGGTATTGTATTGTAAAATGTTGCCCCTCGGTACATAAAAGTTCTCTTGAGGTAGTTCGTTTTTGGCTTTGGTAATACTAGATCACAATTAGTAACCGATCTGGTGTTGTGTTGATGAGTAACGTTATGGAATTGTCTTGTTGAGTAGTGGGGTGCAGTTTTATGCATACATCTGAACATAGTGACCCCTGGAGACAAAGTGACACGTTCCTGCACAGACAACCAGTTAAGTTCTTTCAGTAAGTCCATTGTTCCCTAGGAAATGTGTCAGATAACTAAATATGTCAGATAAATGAGTCAAACAACACAGAAAATCGTTTGCCATTCAAAACTTCTGTCATTATGATGAAATTTTCGGATATCTGGGTGTTGCTTTAATCAGGTTTCGCAGAATGTATATGGGCCTACATACAGACATATTAATTTTATGCATACACAAAAATACACATACATATCATATTTTGTCCATAAATTTCAGTTAGGTTTGTCTAATATTGTATGTCAAATTCAATTAAAGCAATCGTCTGTAGGGAAACAATTAATAATTTAAGCAGTAGAAATGTAATTTATAATTTCATTCATTTCATAGCGTACCAGGGTGGATTGCAGCAAATCTAAATGGAAAGGCTGATACTTTAATTCCGGTTTGGGCAGATTTGTGTCCAATATAGCCATCAGCAGAAGTGCAATAATTGTTCATGATATAAATTAGCCAGTATTTTTGCACAGTCGACCCCCAAGTGGTATCTGACATGATGATGATGATCATGATGATGATCATGATGATGATGATGATGATGATGGTGGTGGTGGTGGTGGTGGTGGTGGTGGTGATGATGATGATGATGATGATGATGATGATGATGATGATGATGATGATGATGATGATGATGATGTCGTGTTTTCATTAACTATTTTCAATAAACAGCTTATACAGATGAAGCTTAATATTAATCAAGAAAGAACTCATACAGTGAGGGTTAATACTGATCATACCCAACATCTGTAAAGTTTAAACAACTTACACAAGTATAGCTTCATATTGATGTGGCCAACATCCGTAAAGATAAAGAGTTTATACAGACGGGGCTAAATATTGTCCACAGGCAATATCTTTGTGAATTGATAACCCAAAGAGATGTACCGTGACCGGGACGATTTCCAACATGTGCACAGATAAACTGCTAATTACTGCAAAACGGATCACAAGCAATATGTCTCTATGGATGTACAACTCATTTAAATCTATCCAAATACTGATCACTCTTAATATCTTTATACCTGTACATAAACAGATTGTAGAGATATAGCTTAATATTGGTCACCTGCGCCATCTCTATTACATAAAGACATATACAGATGTAGCTCCATATTGATAACAACCAACATCTATGCGGAGATTTTGTAAAGCGCAAAGTCCACAATAACGTGCTCCAAAACGCTGAAATTACACAGAATAGAGTAAAAAACAGATTACAAAAATGTTCAATAAAATGTTAAACATAAAACATGACACACTAAAAAGAAACTAAAATGTTTCAGTAACCGTTGCAAAGCAACCGTTTGCAACTTCCCTCGATGTTTATTGTTAACAAGACACATTTCATAACATTTATCCATCAAATTTAGCCATGTGACCCAAGTATATAACGATGCTTTGATAGCCTGACTCTGATAACTCTTTTCTTTTTTAGCTAGACCATAGTGTATAATTTAGCGCTTATTTGTTCAGGATGTACCCAAGTATGTGAGCAAACCAGTCGATGTTTTATAAACAAGCATACCAAATCCACACCCTAGATAAAAGGCAGCACTATTATTTTGCTAGCACTGATAAAATTAGTGTATAAATATAAAGTCATCGAGGTAAATGCGGAAGCGAACATAATGAGACTATACATATCACAAACAAAATGGCATGACGTGGTCACCCGCTGAATGATGTATTAAAACACGCTCTTCAGAGTATTTAATTTTGTAGACTGCATATTGAAGGATAATTGTACCCATTTTCCCCGCATAACCTAACTACGTCACCCTGATTTAAATCTTCAGAAAAAGACAACTGTCATCTTTGTTGCGTAAAATGTGATATTTACCGTTAGTGGTCATAATCTTGTATATGAACCGTAGCGTTGTATTGCGATATTTCTTCCATCTAGAGGTATACACTTGCACTTGTTCGGTGAAGACCACTGTAAAATTTTCCTTGTTGATGAGTGGTGTCGCTGTCCGGATCTGTTCTTTCTTAATTGACCACAAGAGGTGTCTGATCCCTTTCTGGGTGAAAATAAAAGGAGGTGCATGAACCCTTGGGGCGAGTGTGCACTGTAACTGCAGGTGGAGGATGACGTCTTTCATAAATCACGTTTGCCGGGGCTTTCAAGGATTTCTCTCCCGGGGCTTTCACGGAGTTATCTCCCTATGGATAGTATCATATGCGCTATTTTGCTTAAATGGCCATACATTGCCCACTGCGAAAATTGTCATTGCAATTTGCCAATTTTGGTATTTCATTGATATTTTCCATTTAGAGCGAAATATTTATGCATTTGCACTATTTTTCTAGCGTTCCAGTATGAGGA
>OZ026612.1:12375905-12407905 GCA_964020975.1 Hermodice carunculata | reverse complement strand
GTATACTTAAGGCTTCATTTCTGCCAGTCGCTGTTATGTGTTGACATGTAGGATAGGCCGCCAGATTTCTATGTAAGATATAAATTTATTGCTTTATGTTGTCCGCATATATATTTTATGGTGTATTTTGCGCTAGGCTTGTGAAGTCAGACTGCCGTGCTGACAGATATTTTGACGCGTAAGCTAGCGCGCATTCACCGTTGTTCACATTCGCTTGCATTAAACATAGCTTTAAACGCTTATTACTCGGATTAAATGAGTCTTATGTGTTTAGCTGTGGAAATTTTGATAACGCGGCTCATTGCATAAAGGTATATTATATACTTCAAGTAAGAAACTTGGTAAATGGTTGATTATATACCTTCCTCGTGTGATTAAAATTGTACACAGATATTGATATGTGCTATGTTATATACTCTGTAATGCTAAATATCACGAAATGATGGAAAATTTTTATTTGAAGTATTTATATATATTAATGCGCTACAGTATAACGCATGATATATTTGTAGTAAAACGTTTCATTGCGCAAAAAGTATACACGGTTCAAAATACGTGGTTCAAGTGAATGTATAAATAACACGAAATGTATTATTATGAGTGAATAAGACGATTTGCATGGATATGAACAGCAAAACATTCCCTGTGTAAAAGTTGTCTCGTTTGTAACCAAGACAAAAATAAAATATTTACGCGTCTTGTGCCATTCGTGCTCACGAGTTAAATGAATTGCAGATATTAAATGTATTAGTAAGATGTGGATGTATGTCGGTTTAATGGAACCCACAGACGCGATATATGGTGTACACAGTGGCTAAGTGTTGTGAGCTTGCCGGTGGCAAGTCATGTGGGCGGTTCGTGTATCAAATAAAAATGATTAATGGTGGTCAACCTACGTGCTTCGAGTCTTCGTTTCCTATTTCACCACAACGGCGGGTGGCTATATATATATATATATATATATATATATATATATATATATATATATATATATATATATATATATATATATATATATAAACGATAGAGTACAAATAAAGTTCTCTAAGCCTCAACCGATTTTTCTAAAGTTGACATTTGATTTTCAGTTTAATTTATTATTAATATATGCACTATTTTAAATTCGTTTCAAACACGAATCTGCTTGTCACATTGATATAAAGTACAGAAGTCGTGGCAATCGGGAGGCACACATTGTCAACAAGAGATTCCTATGGACATAGCTATTCTTGCGTGTGTGAAATGTCACGCCTGTCGCATTTCAGGCATTTAACTGAGGTGTCAATTTCAGTAGTTTGGGCATGTTTCCTATTAAACCTGTTTCAAAATACGATTTCTTTGTCAGCGAAATAAGTAACAAAACAAAACAGAGCGAAAATAAATTATTTTATCGTATCTGTTCAATTACTTGATTGACTCTAAAAAACCAGTGAATCTGCCATTGGAGATCAATGTTGGTAACTCACCATGCAGATGACAGATCGCAAATACCCACGGGAGAGGCATTCATCAATGAGCGAACCTTCTGTTGTTTCGAATCTATTGCATCAACATGTGGGTTGAGTTTTTCATCACCAATATTACACTGCAATTTGCCCAATGCTTTCATCAAATCTTTGACATTGTTCGACAATCGATAGCAGCGTGTTGCGATGACTAATGATGCAGCCCGGCATCTGAATAAGTTCAGTAATGCGAGGGAGTTGGCCGTAATATAATTTACTCTGTGACAAAATATGGTGAATTTAAATTTCACTCACCATATTTTAAGATCATTCAACGGTTTTTAAACTGCGAGTAATTTCGACATAATTACAACCATTTTGATTTTTTAAATCATGCACGCATTTCTCACCGTGATGTTTGGGGAGGCCGATTGGGTTTGACAGTCTATCAGACTTTAAAGTGTCACCTTTTATGAATAGGTTTACTTCTAAGAGTAAGAACAGACATGTGCATATCTCAGTGAGAGTGCTTTTTTATAATTGGTCATTCTCAGCATGTGAGAAGTTAAACTTTTAGCTGCGGAAATCTCTTGTTGATTATGTATAATTTAGAACACAAGAGTTGTTAACTGTAGAACCTACACATGTCAAGAGGTTAACTGTAGAATCCGCATTTATTACCCCCACCCCCTATTTCCATGCAATGGTGGATTTATTCTATTTGCAAATTCCAAAGCACCTATGGTTGGTTTGTTCGCCTGTTTGTTTTGTTGGGGGGGGGGGGTCTTGGGGTTTTTTTTGGGTGGTGGTGGTGTTACTTTTGCTTTTTATTTGGTTCTCTGTTATTCGTCTCGCCTTTTTTTTGATTTTCATGTTATGTTCTCCTTTTTAAGTTATGATGGACAAAAATACTGGAAATGTTATAAGCTATAAATAGGCTACATTGCCATGCCCGTGACACCATTTAACCAAATGGGTCTCTTTACAAAGTTATCTGCTCAATGCAAGGGTGCCATTTTTATTCACCCAGAAATCAGATCGACCTCTACAGTATGTTTCTCAATTAGAAGCTATTAAACAAAATACCGCATGAAAATCAACAAAACAGTAAAAAAAAAACAAAAAATGAAAAACAAAAAAACAAATAAAAAAAACAAAAACAAAACCAAACAAAAAACAAACAAAAAAAACAAACAAACAAAAAACAAACAAAAAAAACAAAACCAAAAAAACAAAACAAAACCACAAAAACCAAAACAAACCAAAAAAACAAACCAAAAAAAAAAAAACAAAAAACAAAAAACAAACCAAAAAAAAAAAAAAAAACCAAAAAAAACACACAAAGCAAACCAAAAAAACCTGCAGGTACTGCATTTCAAATAGTTTAATGGGGCTTCAATAAGCTGTAGACGTTTGAGAACTGGGAAGTAAGAATGTTAATGAAACATCAAAGGATGTAACATGCTGGAACTGTTTGAGAGGATAGCGTTATCAAACTCTCACGAATATGCAAGATCTAAATGTAAATTTCAACTTTCGTTCTTGTTATAACAAGAAAACAGTTGAAAAAACAAGATTTTTTTCCATTATAACAAGAGAAAAATTTGCAATTACAAGAAAAGATGTGCTTATAACAAGGAAAATGTTGAAATAACAAGATTTTCTTCTCCTTATTACAACAAAAAAGTTAAAATAACGATTATTTCTTATCCGTTACACCACGATAAAAAAATATCAAGATTTTTTCTTGGTTATTACAAGCAAAAATGTTGTTATAACGAAAAAAAAGAGGGGGAAATTCGGTTGCATGACACCAGTGAGCTTTCGTAAAATCCCTTTTTGCATCAGAAACTATACTAATGCAAAAGGCCCCAACGTGAGTCGGCTAGCGGGACCCAGGTTGGCCGTGAACCTCCGAATATGCTAGCTTACTTGAACTCGATCATATTGCTTGTTTGTAACCTGGAGATTGGTTCAATTACTTCAATTCATCCTTTTAACGGTAGATTTATAACATATGCAATGTTAACAGTTGGGCTCGATGTTTCCTTCATGATAGAATACAGGCGAATACCATAGTTTAAAAAAACTCACCCGGTTGAACATTATGACTAGCAATAAGATGGACTTCAGACACAAAATTGTCCTTTTTTCAGATATTAGCTGTATTTCGTTATGTCATGGCCACAAGTCTGCTATCTCGTGGTCACTAGGTATTATTTCGTGGCTACGTACTTCATGTACTTACCATCTCGTGTCCACGTCTTACTAACTGTTGGCGACGACTTACTGGGCACGGTAACCCATGTCCCATCCGGCTCTCCATAAAATCCCCGTTATCGAACCTAAATGAAATTCATTGCTCATATATATATATATATATATATATATATATATATATATATATATATATATATACTTTTTTTGACGCACTGATAGTAAGAAATGGACCTTTTAACTTGCGCAAGAACGAATCTATGGCAGTGCCGGCACGTGCTAGATTTGATTAACGCGCTCTATTTTTAATCCAGCGTAAAATGCACCTGAGGGGCCGTGGCGTTAATAATAGCCTTTGTTGCTATTGCAATTTAGCAGCAACTTTAATTTCTAAACATCCAACAGGGAAGAAATAGATAAATGTTGTAAAACAGGTGATCCGTAAGTGTGACCTACAAGCCCCGGTATGCCTGGCAAAGTTATATTCCCTTTTTAATGGGGGGTGGGGCGAAGAGCTCCGTGATCTAGGGGCAGATGCTGGCCTGCGATTCACATTCGAGTATTTTCCATTCCGGGAAGAACTTTCTGCCGCTTATAGTTCGATTCTTCTGGGGTTGGGAATTTTTTGTTACTTGCATTGAAGACTTCAGCAATATGCAACTAGAAGGTAGCCTCTGAGACCAAGAGTGACTTCGGGGCAAGCCCGAGTTCTATCGGCACCTGAGTAATTACGCACTGCCAGGCGGGTTACCGAAACCAGGACAATGAAGGTTTGATCTCTATTTATTCCCTTTTGCTTTAAAAATTGACTTCACCTGCAGATACTAAGTTATCTTTATACATAATGGCACCCTTCCTCCCCTTTTCCTCGTTACGATTTGACCAGTGTGTGTAAATCTTTGGTCTCTGTTGCAATTCGAAGATCTTCAGGAGACAAGGCTTCAACATAGGCTAGTATTTTATACCAATTAAGTCTACTTTTTCTGAATGTGGTATGTCCACCTAAGAATGATACGGAGACTATATCTCTCATATAAGACAGAGTGTACATATCAACATAAGTAATGCAAGTGGCCAAGTCTATTTAACGCAACAGTTACGTCATAAACTTATAGGTTAAGTACTTGTTTTTTGTGCATGTGTGCATGAACTCACAGCTATTGTGCACATGGTATATATATATATATATTGATTGATTGATTGATTGATTGATTGATTGATTGATTTTGTTTACTTATTTTGAGGTGGCGTACAGGAATGGTGTCAACGGGAGTAACTCTGCTGTAACATGTCTTGATTGATAAAGAAGTAGACCAAAATAACCTTCCGCTCTGTGTACACCCAAATGGTTATACATAATATGTTGCCTTATGAAAAATCTTCGCTGTACAACAGCAGAGATGTACATTTGGCAGCTAAAACATTATCGTATTTGCATCTTTTTATCCAGAACCACTTCCTAGTGGTCATAACCCTATTCCGCAGTCCGAAATCTTTACTCCCCATAAGCTAACCTGTCACTGTCTAACGTCATTAACTTAGTGCTTGTAAAATACACAGTTGCAGCTAAACCACCTGTAAAAACCGAGGGAAATCCTAACAGCTACCGCAACAATGGACACCCTGCACCAGAAATGTAAAACAGAACCCATGATGACACCTACTCCTCGCTTTGATTGTCTCCAAATAATAAAGCTCTATTTCACTGCCAACCCTAAGTCAATGTTTCAACATAATGGGTCAGGTTTGTGACATTTGAGTAAATACTGTCAAATCTGAGCTATATTTTGATATTGAGTAAATGTGTACTTAGGTCGGTCAGAAAAAAAGAGTCATTAGCATTTACGTCAAAAACATGGTATCAAAACATAATTTTTCTTAACCCGATTCTAGGTACAATTAGGCAAACGTGTAACTGTTGTCGACTTGCTACCAATAGCCCCTGGGAGGTTAACCAGACAGAAAACATACAAGCTTAAAATGCCTGAAAGTAAATATTAAAAACACAATGATGCCAAAAGATGAAACTAAGTAGCAAAACAGGCAAGTCTAAAATCTGTAAAATTATTGTAGCCAAACTTTCTAATAATCTTTGGATGTTAACAGCAAAATTTGTAGGGCGAGTCAGATATGAATGAAAGTCACTAGTATATAAGTCAAGCAAATGCAATCAAAATATAAATTTTCTTATCCCAATATCAAGCACAATAAGGCAAGCTTGCAACTGTCTTAAGCCGCTACTTGCTACCAATAGCCCCCGCGGGGGGGGGGGGGGTTAACCTAAGAGAAAACAAGCTAGCCTAAAATATTTGAAAGGTGAATATTAAAACATAATGATGCCATAAGATAAAATTAAGTAGCACAACAGATAAATCTACCCCCTACAAGAAGTTGGAATGACATCTCTATCTATTATAGTGTTAAAGATATTTAAGATTGAAAATTTCGAATACTGCTAATTAGCATAATTTAAATTGCTACAACTTTTGTTTTAGATTCATTACATGCGCAATGGTCGACAACCCCCTAGCAAAAGTTGAAATGACATCTTTATCTATAACAGTTTTGAAGATATTCAAGTTTTAAAATTCCAAATGCTGCTAATTAGCATAATTTAAATGGCTACAACTTTTGCTTTAGATTCATTACATGCACAATGGTCAATAACCCCATACATATATGTCCATTGAAGCAAACTGAAATCGAGTTCTTCTTACTTTTCTTCTGGGCTTATTGGTTTGAGAAATATATGTGTATTCCTGTAGTCTATACCATGCTGATATGTACTCTTACTGCTAACAATAAAATTTCGACAGTTCCTTAAAATTCAGAAGATGAAGATAGTATCCGCCAGTACACGAACTTAGAATCAAGTCAAAGAACATTACCATCACATTCAAAGTAAGTCCAGTAGGTAGCAATGGAAAAAGAATTTTAAAGCACATAAAAGGACACAAAATTTGATAACAAATAGATTGTAACCTGTTAAACAACTAAAGGTTTAAGGTACCTAAAAGTGTCAATGTGCTACTTTATATCAATTGGCCAAAGGTGTTCTGAGAACGTTTCAAACCATCCCCAATACACTAGAACCTCCAACTAAGACCACCCCGTAAAGAGAGCATTCCTATATTAAAGACAATGGAGAGTTCTCTGTTGGCTTATACTTAAAGTTTTTCTTCCATTTTCCTATAAGGCAATATTTTCAGTTCCCAAGGTGGGCTTAATAGAAGTATTTCGCTTTAAATTTAAAGATTTTTTTTCTAAAACTCAAAACAATTGCTAAAGAATTGGACAAACGTACCAGAAGCCGCTCTAAGGTACTTCTCCCACTCAGAAATTTTAAGGTGGTTCCGACATAATTTTAATGGGAATTGTTGACAGAGGACGGTTGTATACCCATCCAGTACATTAACTCAGAAGTCAGCCGACTTACATATTCTCAGCTGCTAAAAATAGCAATAACACGTGTATATGCAGAAAAGTGAAGACAAATGTAATGCATGAAATAAAAAGAACGAATCATTAAAATTCTACCACATTCCGATATTTCAATTTTTTTTCTCTTTCCATATTCGCCATTGCAGATACTGGTATTTACCGTGAACTGATGTATTGGAGATGTACCTTGAGTACGAAATAAAAATGTGTATATAAACGTTATCACTGTCCTATGAAACACAAGTAAACAAGCGAAAAAAACATGCAGCTTTTGCCCATTTTGTAGTGAAAGACAAATATGTAATTGTGGACGGAGGCACAGACAGGACCAAGTGCTTAAGATTCATTCCATAAGCGCAGCTGAATGACAGGTCAGCTGACCTAAAAATGTGGAAATGGTGCGATCATATTACAGAAAGACGTATATGGTATAACCTTACACAACCCAATATATCTACAGCGTTATTTCACTCAATCAGACAACAATTGCTAGACTAAGCATTGTTACTGGTGTTGTGGTACTTTGTGAGTCCACAATAGCATACTCGTGTGTGTGCCATCACATTATTTTTAAATTGGACATCTGAGCACTCCATTCGGAACCCTGCAAAGGGACCAAATGAATTTTTTTTTTCATCAGTATTCACTATATAGTTCGATTTCTCAATGCTCATCGATCCATTTATGAATTTTAGCCTTTCTGTTATCCACATAATGTCAGGCGAATTTCAAACAAAACGGCCCTTGTCACAAAAGTTTGACTCTTGAAAGTCGATGGGTAGACACGGTCAACAAACTTACAGCACTCGGAATACATTTGATGACCAGGTCTGTGGGTCTTTCCCTGAACTTGTGAGCAATCCACTTTGCAAACATCAATACATTGGCTACAAAAGATAAAGCTTTTGGCAACATTTGACATTACTTGTTGCTGTCATAAATCATAAAGACCACTGTGGCTCATATATACAACCCCAGTCAACAAAACGAATCAACAAATATGGCTGAAACTAAATGTCCACGTGGAATCTCCACCTGCTTAGGTCCGTGTAAGCTTGTGATGATCAAAGGACTCGTTTCTTGAATTCTCGTCTTTAACCAGGATCATATGTAATAGTCTCAGCCGCGAGGAATACCTAACGCATGATACAGTCATTTGCCACAGTTGGCCACGGAAAGTTACCTTTCTAATTCTATAGGTAATGGGTTCAAACAATATAGATATATAATACTTCTAAGCACGGTTTTTACCATTGCCACTTTATGCAGCACTGTGAGCTGGGCCGGCATCGTTGTTACATGACTCTTGTTTTCCCTGGTATTTTGGCATATAGTAAATACAGAAGGTTCACTCAAGTAACACATTCCAAGAACACATGGTAATTATTACCATATCTTGCAGAAGTCAAAGTTTCCAAGACCTGGCCATGCATGGAACATGTTATAAGACCTTAGAAATGGGCCTGGCTTTGACTACCAAAAGGGGGCATGACCAAAAAAATATCAATCTAAATTTTTGTTTTCCACTGGAACAGGCCATACTGTGGTCATAACCTTTGCGACAGGATAGAGGAATTAATTATCTGCCATTTGACATCAGGTTTATTTGGTTTGGGGTAGACTGATTGCTTGGTAGGCTAATGTTGGACAGGTCTGGTAACTTTTCTTGTGAAACAGGAGGAGCCAAGAAAAAGTTACTTTTTTTTACCAGAGTTCTCGAAGTGTTAATACAACCGAGTGGATGGTCTGGGTAAGCCATGAATGAGAATGTTGGCAGGTTTCATTGAATAAATAGGGTGTGATCATGATTTCAATTTGTGGCACATGTTCAAGCGCAAAAACAGCATGGACATACATATGCTACATGTATCACCTATGGATTACAAAGGACATGCCAATGCAGGTCTTACTGAAGGGTTCATTTCTCATAAATTCACTTATAAGTATTACAATCTAGTGAGACCTCTGAAAGATAACTACATCCTAGGTGTTTTTTTTTTTTCATAGGAGGTACATTCTGGTTTGATCTCAATTCTTCTATACTATATACAGCCATACTTTTGTGTTCAAACTTGCCAGCAGGTCATGCGGATTGGAGGCAAGATCTGAGTTGACTTTTTTGTCAATAATACAATAGTTTGTGACCTGTTAAATATATAAGGCCACCATGTTGGATCATGGCATCAAATATACATGCTGCCGTATTGCCAACTGGTATCTAATCCCAAGGCACTTAATCTGGGTATAGGGTCAGCTAAGCATCGTATGACTGACTGGTATGAGTATACATGACTGTTAACTTTTAACAGCCCATGCTGATAATAGGATTTATATGGTGTTTCGCCCTTTTTCCCAATCCCTTTTCATTTTGGAGCAAATTTAAGTGTTTCAACTAAACAGCATATGCGTTCATAAACTCACATTTCGTCAATAAAATCCATCATCATTGGATGGACTCATGTCAAATAGATAAATTGAAGCTATTTAAAGGGCACGTTGCGATCAATTATTAAAATCTTAGAAAATCCGTGAACAATAATTTCGTTTTAACTTGAAAGAAAATGAAATTTCCCTTACAGTGCCAGCTTAAATATTGCCAAAAATAACCCCTCCCCCCTCCCATTTCTAGGACCATAACGCCAGGTTAGATTGTAATCGGGACTCTGGATCATACTTAAAAGGAGTCGCACTGATATACTTATTTCTTTGTGCATCTCTGTATTTCTCACGCAGACCTTAGCGTTTAGTCACTATCACGACCATGGCATGTGTTACGGGCACATTTCGTTATGTTCTACTTTTGTGGATATTTATCAGGTGTATGCTAAACAAAATGTTGACACAAACTGGCTTTTAGATCATTAAGCTTTGATATAATTCTTGTCTCATTTTCTGCACATGATTAGGCAATTGCTTTGTTTCACAGCTTACAGACATCGGCTTACAATAATGAAATACATGCCAAGAAAGCGGGTCGGATAATTGACCTATTTCAATACCCGAAGACACTGCAAACTAATGTCGGTTTGTTATTCAAATATGGTTGGTTTTACTGTTGTGGATGCTGAACTGTTTTATACATAACAACGTTTTTGCAAAGTCTTGCACTTTTGATATTTGGAAACCTCAGTCTGTTCGTTTAAATATCAGACAAAATCAGACTGCCAGTTTATTACTTTTTTAAATGTTGTATGACGCGTGAATCTAGCTAAATATTTCAAGCATATGGACTTCTCTGTAGCATTTATACTTATTGACTTGTTCCTCGTCTTATGCAGAAATATGAACCCCGATTCAGGGTTATTCTACTACAAACCGTCTAAATATTGATCTCTTGAATGTGGGGTCGACAGTTTGTGCGCACACCATGACATTAATACTATTTGTTTAAATGAAACTAAGCTCAACACTTCGCTTCCAAACGCAGATGGATTGTTGCCAGGTTCTAACTTAAAAACAATGTTGCCAATTTACTTACAAAAGCTAAGCTAACTTACTCTTTAAAGTTTATACTTTATCCAAAAAAATCAACCGAAAATATCAGGTGGTGGTCTACCTTAAAGAAAGCTTATGGTTGGAGCTGGAGGAAGCTAATACAGCTATTAACTCAAAAAGATTTAGTGATCCTTGACTCTAAAAAGCAAATGCACTAGATACAGTGTACGCGGTTTGTTGCTCAGCGGGTCAAAGATAAGAAAAAGGATCCTACAGCCACTCTTCAAAGGAAATCAAATAAAGAATATAGTAGCCTTATAATTTCAGAAAAAAGCGGACGTTTTGGCTATTTTATGCAAACTCAAATTTTCAAAAACAGGTGGACCTGACAGTATCCCTAATAAACTAATATGATTATTTGCGCCATATATTGCTGGTGCTCTTACAAAATTATACAACTTATCATTAGCAAAAGCTGTATTTCTGGCAATTTGTAAGGAAACAAATGCACCGGGTTTATAAAAAGTTAAGGTTAACCTAATTAAATATTATAGACCAGTCTCCTTTCATGATCATCTTCCAAGGTGCTCGAGATTATTGTTTTCAATAGTAGATTATATGAATTCTTTACATTTAATAATCTTGTTGCTGCTTGTAACTTGGGGCTCAAGAAACTTGATCGTATGGTTAATTAGTTGATCAATATTGTCCACATGATCATTTCAGCTTTGAGCATGGGTAAAGATGTACGTGTGGTTTTTTGACTGTGGCAAAAGGATTTGACAGAGTTTGGCACTGAGGTCCAATTGAAAAATTAAATCAGATTGGCCTGTGTGATCCCCCTTTTTAGATCAAATTCTACAGGAGGAACAGAAAGCAAAGAGTTGTACTGGATGGGAAATCTTCTGACTGGGTACCGACTGAATCTGTTCTACACCAAGGTAGTGTTGGTTTCAACATATCGTATTAGCAAAAAACAATTGGCTGACAGGCTCACCAGCCATTCTAAGGGCTTCTTGTACGGGTCTACTCCAAGGTAGTGTTCTTGACCTTTTATTTTTTTCTGGTGTTTATCAATGATTTGGTGGATGAGCTAACATGTAAAATTGTACCTATTTGCTATTGGCATGTGGCTAGATTCTCCAGAACAAGCAACGATAAGCTCGTGCGAAAATGTGCAGATGGTTCAAGATTGGTAAGTTTAAAATATGGTTGACGTTAGTCCTTTCGAAACAGAGGAATTGATTGTTTCGAAGTAAATTAACAGGAAGACCACCCTCAACTCATTTTTAATGGAAAACCACTTAAATAGAAAGAAGAGCACAAGCACTTTGGTCTTACTCTAACTTATAATTTATCATGGTTTTCTCACATAGCGTATGCCTTAAGCACTGGCTCACCTCGGTAGATTTGAAAAATGCATGTACGTTTTTATGTGTTTTTCGTGCGGATAGTAAAAGTATGTGAATTTGAATGCAAGGCACGCCTGTGGTATGTGGTAAGACAAGTACGGTAAACATGCAACTTCAAAACGAATGTTGTGATTGAGGGGAGAAAACTACGCAACTCTGTGCTCAAAGTTGGACTGTGACGCAGCGCAACTTCGACGTCGGCGTGATATATGCATCAGCGTGGCGAAGAAAAAGAAAACAAAAAGGAGTAAATAAACAACAGTCAAATTAATAATGATAATGATAATAATAATAATAATAATAATAATAATAAAAATAATAATAATAATAATAATAATAATAATAATAATAATAATAATAATAATAATAATAATAATAATAATAATAATAATAATAATAATATACAGAAATATGTAATATATAATATATATTTAAATTGAAGGTGGTTAACCACGTTAATCAGTCACCATTCTCATTCAGCAGATATATATCTATAAAGTCTTAAGTCTTAGTTGCTTACAAAATCTTACGATTCGAAGCAGACGTAAGTTCTATGTCTCTAAATAAACAGACTGAAACTTTTCAGAATGACGAACAATCTGACATGATTGGGCGTGTTTGAATAGTCTGGTAAATAGGCGAGCACTGAGGACACAGATCGATCCCAGACTATTGAACAACATATCAACAAGTTTACGAGGCCCGCGGAGAGGATGATCAAGTGTGGCAGGAAAAACGAACTGTCTAATGTAAAGTTTTGAACAATGAACAGATCTGGCAGCACGAACATTTCAGGCAAAGAATTCCACAGCCTAGACATTAAAGGATGACACTTGTAGCAAAAGTATAAATACGAGCAGGAGATAATCTCCTCGCCGTGATGTTGCGGAAAACATACAATTGGGCGTAACAGAGTTTTGTTCTGGAAGCAACTTACGTCCGTGAGGTGGCATAAACTGTCAGCCAAGTTAAAATGCAGATATGACTTAAAGTATTTCCATCTGTCTCCTAAACTCGACAGTCCTAAGCACTCTAGAACTTCAATCCTGCTAGGCGTGTTCCTGGCACCCATTACAGCCATCCCTGGTTTGTTTTGTACGTATTCTTACGTAGCACCACATCTTTGTGCACAATTTTTCAAGAACAGGATCCGCGTTTTCGAGTATGGGTCTAACACCTGTGACATAAATACGTTCAAATCCTGATAAGGGCTATCTTTGTGGTTCACATACTTTTGATTAGTTTGCAGTTTTCTGACTACCATTTACGTTTTTGTAGTTAGTGATTAAACGTTTGCTACCAAGCCTCGATGTCCTTGTTGTTTTTCCTGCACAGCCTGGAAAATGAATGATATTTACTGTAACTTTCTTTTCATCAGCCAACGGGATATATGTCCAATCCTGGGTAAAAAATAAAGTTTATTACCACTACGAGGAGTCGCATATTGGCTTTACTCTGACAACTTGATCTCAATATAAAAGATATCATAAGACCACATAGGACCCCAAATGGATGCATTGCAAGTTGAATAGGACGCTTTGCCATGTAATAAAGACTTCTGGCCGTTTGCACGATTTGAAACTCCAGATCTGTGATCAACATCTGTCTTGTCGTTTATAGATTTATAACATGATATGAAATACATTCCCCAGACAATTTCAGCAGACTGATGCATAACTGCTTAAAAAAAGCTGTACCATGTCGGTCGAGGATATATGCATGTGTTGTAATGGTTGGTAAATAACGGCGGCGTCCTTTGAGCGAGCATGCACATGTGAAAGAGACATGTACAGGTAAAGCTCCGAAAGATGTTCTGAGTAGTTATCCGCTGAAGACTCTTCAATTTATTTAGGCTAATATAGCCTATGTCAAAATTCTACAGAAGAGCATGACAAAAGTACTTCCATATGCGTATATAGGTTAGACAGCGGCAGGTTAGCTTATAGCGTTTAGAAGGTTCGGACTACGAAATAGGGTAATGACAACCAGGAAGTGGTTCCGGATGACAAATATAAAAGCAATACAGAATGACATGAAGCCATTTGTTACAGCGTTCATCTATTTAGCAGATTGACGAAACATATTGCTACCATGCAGAGAGTGAACACATAAAGAAAAATAATTTACACTGTAATATATGTTCCATTTTAACAAGACTGGCAGTTGCAGATAGAGCATGTCCAATGGTATATCGATTACAGTACACAAAATGTAATTCGGTTGCTTAAAGACGATGTCCAATCAATGCATACGTACACGTCTTTATATATGGCCTGGCCATTGTACCATGTTAACGACAACAAATTGGCTTATCAATAAGATAGTGATCAGGTCGCTCTGGTTACAGCTCTATCTGGCTCATCTACCTGGTCTCTTTATAAAACTCAATACTTAGCAGTGCGCAGTTCTCTTTCCGTGGCCGGTATAGGTCAATAAATCGCAGGCCAGTCACTGATTTTAATCATATGTACATTTTTCAAGTTAAAATCTGATTATATAGGCATCTTCTTTCTTTTTGTATTGTCAGAAAACGCACACAATGAGGCATACAAACAATAAATATTTATCGTTCTGGATGATTTGTTCATCTAGGATCATTCTATTATCGTCCCGATTCTTTGAGAGGGCTCAATAATTCGTCAAATAGAGCATATTCTAAGCAAAACGTTACACTTTCCTGTGCATCATGCATTGAGCCCCGCTGAAGACGCAAAGACAAGACTATCAAGTTCACCATGTTTCAGTACTGGTGTGTTTGCCCGATTCTGTAGCTTTCATTTTACCTCTTTCAAAAAGTTACCAATGAAAAAATCCTCGAGACGCTGCGCATGGGCTAGCTGTTTAATTCTATAGTCTGCAAGGTGCATTTAACAAGTACATTGTGTCTTGTCTTTTCCTCTATTATATTTTCTTTTCCTTTTCTTTTCTTTTCTTTTTCCCGTTTCCCTTCTTTTCTTTTATTTCCTCTCCTCCCTTCCCTGCTTTTTTCTTTGTTTGCTTTCTTTTCTTTGCTGTCCTTTGTTCATTTTGTTATTACATCTTTTTCATTCTGTGCAGAAACCGCCTCCCTCTTATGACCTTTCCATCCCCTTTATAACTTAAGTATGCTTAATAAAGAGGTTCTATCAAGAAATATGAATAAATGAAATTTGTCAGACCTTATTTGTTTTTTTGTTTTTTTGTTTTTTTTGTTTTTTTTTTCAGAATGTAAGTTGTCTTACTGTGTCATTTTCATAACAAAGATTATAACTGGCGATGCAATTCCGAGCCGCTGGGCGAGAGACCTTTACAGGTTTCAACATTGTGTCTCCTGCCCCCAGTAGTTCGAACCGGTGCCATTGGTCAGGGCGGCGGGGTAAAATTGCACCTACCACGATCGGATTTTTCTCTCGGGTTTATCTTTTAATATTCTGTGCAAAATGGTATCATATATGTAAATTTTGTTTCAAACTGTTAAACTTATACTACCAAACCGACTAAGATATACTTTACTCAAGTATAGTTTCAAAATAACGCAGGAAAAAGGCAGTGCTTCAAAAGAAAAGACAAAACCTATAATAAAGAAAATCTTGCATACACATCATTGTGTATTCTGTGCTACATTTGAAGCTGACACATGTATTCATAAATGCATTTTTCGTTGGCAACGTATGGCAATGGTAACACTTTTAGATATTACATTATGTTAAGAACTACTCTTTAAATATGCATTAAAGCTTCTATCGCATTTAACTAATGTAAACATATTTTAACTTGCAGTAATGGAACAAATTGTATCCATTGGGAACATTTATGTCAATAGGGTACATACGGACTATATATTCTTTTGTAATGCATTCAAGCATATGTCAATATAATAAGCGTTGTGCACTTGCTGGATCATACTAAATCATCTGTGTAAATCACCCAAACGTAAGAAAAACAGTGGAAACACATATGCACACAGCGAGGCTTCTTGGAAACCTCAACAAATTTTCAGCTAGGATATGTTCGATCTGGGCAGGTTTGACACATTTCTGAGGAAAGCTTGGAAAACATACATATTGCAAATGCATTTGGATACTGAAACGTAATACCTTGGAGCTATTATGGTTTCACGGCCACACACATGGCAGACAACAACGATACATGATATACCTTACACATATGTGTTAATGGTCTGTTCATATCAAAGCTAAGGTGGTTTCCCCTAACATGAATAAAAGCTTATCTTCTGATTAAATCCTTTCTGCTGTAACGCGCTGTCTTGAAATAAATTTACAGGGTATAATTATTTACTAAAACAAACTATTTTGTCACGTTATTTTTATGAAAAGATCATGGTGTTCACGTCTTAGAGATAGTGTGGTGAGGATGCATGCAAGTCTATCAACGCAGCTAGCTGTTAGTATGAAGCATGGTCTTCAATTCCTGGTTAAAAGCCAAGGTGACGAATCAGAAGGAACTGCCTCTTCTTTTTGTTAAGACGTGTGTCGATGACAAAACAAATCAATTTATCTTCATTTCCTGTAACAACTACACGTTCCGTTGCGTCAAGAGGACCGACACATAAGAAAATTAAACCAACTAATACTTACCGTTATTCATCTTCTGAAGAGTGCCTGACACACCTCACCTAACACCCATCAGCTCCTTGCGCTGCCTCCGCAACTATCTCCTGCTGTGTTGTTTCTGGGGCTGATAACTGATAGTTAATTTTCAGCCCCAATATGATGTACTTCTGAGGCTAATAGAGTTGTTTAAATCCCTTTGTTTGACAATGGAGATAATATAACGTAGCGAGTAACACACAATGTATGTATTATGCTGTCATAACAGGCAAAACCCTCTGTGTAGAATGCCATTTGCTTCCCCGGCATTCTGCACTTTCCTCTCTCTCTCTCTCTCTCTCTCTCTCTCTCTCTCTCTCTCTCTCTCTCTCTCTCTCTCTCTCTCTCTCTCTCTCTCTCTCTCATGAGCTCCAATGATATTTTATGGCGGTACCTGCACTCCAATCAAGGAAACGAGACATAGGGTATTTGGTATTACAATCACATCTGTTGAGTTTACTATATATTTATACGACATCTCTCATAAATATATGAATCTAAAATTCGCCACCTTCGCAAGAAAACCAGTGAATTTATCACTTTGCCAAATAATTAAAATTACACTGATGAGTAATTTGTGTGAACAAGTGAAACCGTGAACACAATGTTAATGTTCAGCAATTGTTACCAAATTGCGTTGGTTGTGTTTTGTCCCGTCAGATTCCCTGCCATCAAGGGGTGAAGATGCGAAATTGTCTGTCTTTTGGTGGTGGCAGCGTCGTCAATGTGCTAGCCTTATATATCTAATTTGAGTAAATCTAAAACAACGATAAGGTTATCTTAGTCTCAAGAGATCGATAATCCAAATAGTTTATTTTGACTAAAATGACATATTAAGTTGGGATTGCCTGCCATTCGCCATTATCAGCTATCACCAAGTCCATCCATTGATCTCTCTGTTACGTGTGAAAGATTTGTCCGTCATATTTTTTTTTTCCATTTTGGTCGCAATGGAACTTTAAAGGTTGGCAAAAGAGGAACTATGCTTATGTCAATCGAAACTATAGGATATGTGAAAAATGACAAATTTTCATTTGTGTTTTACCATAACGTAAACGTGTTTCTTAGTTTATACATAATTTCACAGTTCATCTCTGTTAATCGACAGTTTACACCTTATTGTTTTTATTGCCAATTTCGACAAAACTCGAGGTGCTCTGAAATGGCATTACGGTGCGAGATTCAAATTCTTCGTAAACCAACCTATTATACAGTTACCAGCATCCCTACAGTTGCAGCCATTTCAAAATGGTCTAGGTCAAAAGCTTTCCTCGCCGCGCCTTGGGCACGATGCGGCCCAGAAGCAGCTTGTGAAACTTTTGACTTGGTCAGAACTTTTCACTGCATGGGTTAGGATCACTTTATACTTGAGGAAAATACTGCTGAAAATTTATATTTTTTTGCTTCGGGCACAGAAATAGAATCTTTGCACATAGATTAGATTTGTTTTTGCATAGTTTGTGAAACGAAGCGTTTCATATGCACAATACAAGAATGCTATTATTTTGTATTTGTTGATTGTATGATACTTACTGATTGTGGGGCATATAGTGACAAGTGGCGCATCCCTGTGACAGAGCCTAGTAATTAAATCAGCTGTAGGGTCATTATGTTGACAAACGTAGAGCAGGGTTATCTCTAAATATTGATCATTATCTTTGCGTTGGGGAGAAATGACAAGGGTCTTGAACTTTCCTAGCACTTCGTGTACTCATTCGTTAAGTGGGCACACACTGGATTGGTCTTATCCATTTCATTTTATATTATCTTATTTTGCCTCGATTCGTCTGATAGTTATAGTTCCCATAACAGAAGCACTACAGGAATATATAGTATTGATGTCACTAATACGGTCCCATTATTCCTGTCAGGAAATACCACGCAAAGTATTCACAATGATTTTATTCTTATACGATGCAGTATCAAAAATCACGCTGTTCATATTGCTGTCCGTAGAAAGCTATGCTTCTATTATTGCCTACCGCCATTGTCTGATGCGCAATCACATGTATCTTTTTATGACGTGTAGATTGGTATTCCAAGTCGAGACGGACACAATCAGATAGCTAATTATTCCTTGAAAGAAGACAGATCAACGAGATAGCATGCGGACCCAAGTAGCAGTTGACGAATGTTACAATCATTTATGCCATTAACACATTATGTTTCTTTGACTGTTATGCATATATACGTATTGCAGGTGTGGCGTTGCACCCGACTTAAAGCTAAACGTGTGTCGGATCGCAAGCTTTCAGAAATGTCGCCGTCGCACGATGGCCGCTCTGCAGAGACGATCCGAGCAGCACAAAACCCTGTGCAGAAATATGTGATGGGTGACCTGAAGATACTCTCGGACTGGCTAAGCGATAAACCCTGGGTTATCTCCTTACCTCTATGGATTCTTCGGGCGATGGGTGCCCCTATTTTTCTTAATAATCCGATCAGCGGAGCTCTCATTCTCATCGGCATGTTCATAGACAACCCTTGGCTAGCTATCAGTTCGATTTTAGGATGTTGTGTGGCCATTTGCACATCAATGTTAATTCGAATGGACCGCCGAGCCATTGAGTCTGGGGGATGTACATTTCACGGTATGTTGGTGGGAATTGCAATCGCCGCGTCTGTGGACAAAGGGAATTACTATCCTTACGTAATAGTTCCCGTTATTGTTATGTCTGTTATCAGGTAAGTAAAGGCTCTTGCAAGACGTCCATGTGCTGTTTGGATTTATGTATTTTGGTGGGAATTGCGATCGCCGCATCAGTGGATAAAGAGAATATTAACTATCCCTACCTGATGTTCCCTGTTATTATTATAGTCTGTTATCAAGTAAGTGAAGGCTCTTGCAAGTCATCCATGTGCAGTTAAACATTCTTTCCATATCATTCACCGTGGTACCAAATGGTAAAAGACAACTGATCTTGAGCCATCATGTGCTATGTGCAAACT
This sequence comes from Hermodice carunculata, assembly GCA_964020975.1. NCBI lineage: Eukaryota > Metazoa > Annelida > Polychaeta > Eunicida > Amphinomidae > Hermodice > Hermodice carunculata. The sequence goes on along the minus strand of OZ026612.1, from coordinate 12,388,417 downwards.
TCTTTATTGTGTCTCAATAATATATTGGCGTCTTAGATTTTATATTTGATTCAGTGTCACTACGTTTTTCATGTTTAATTTGTTTGCAGCTAGTATTTCAAGTGCATGAATGATTTTATGAATATTTTGTCTTCTTTGTAGATGTGTCTCATGTCTCATTTTATACTACAACCTTGGGTGAGATGTACTAACTTGGTAATTCATGTTTCCGTGCAAAATATATGTACTCTCTTTGGTTACAAAATAACAAAAAACACACAAAAAACACCTTCATATGAAACTACCAGAAAATGGGTCAATTATATTGTACAATGTAACACTAAAGTACACGTTCATGCAGTTGTGGCAAGACAAGAGTGGGCGTCAACTGCAAGGAAAATATCTTGACATATATTTAAAGGTCCCAAAAGCTAAAAGATTTATTTTTGTTCAAACTTAAGGACTTGGAGTGTTATAGCACTTTTGTGAAGAAAATTTGCCATATTCGCACAGGAAAATTATTTTATTTGCAAAAGAATTTTGTTGCCCATGACGGTCCCGAAGTTGACAAGTTCGCGCATTTTTTTGGCTTTCAAACGGGCTGTGGGTCGTGACGTCAGGGAAGGGAGTCAATGCGATACCGTGGCGGATAGCTTAAGCAGTGACGACCTAGAGAATAGGCATGATCTCAATTTTTGGTTTTCCTTTTCCAAGCAGATCTCACTGAGTATGAGGGGGAAGATGTAGGGTCAGTAAGGGAGAAGGACAGAGAAATTCAGCCTTACTGGAAGTAGCCACGGGCGACAACAAAACCGGTCAAGTTTGCCAGTGGAACTGGTGCTGACTCTATGCCAAGTACTGACCATGAATTACCGTAGCTGCCACAGAAGATCACTAAAATGGGGCATGGGAAGTTTAGAATGGTATAGGCGACATTCATGTTTAACTCCGGTCCTGCTCATTTCCTGTGTTGCCGGGGCAACAGACTGATGCTTCCACCATGATCAGGGCAGATTTTTATTATATACTACATAATCATCCATAAACAACACCCTTTCAACCAAAAGAGAGCTCATTTCTAATCAATTAAGGCATCCTTTATGTTTCAAATATATGTTAAAACATTTTCTTAAGATTATTCTGTGTTTGTGTTGTTTATTTTGTTGAGAAATTACTTTTGACAATGCTAAATACATGGATCAGCCCTGATGCGGGTGGCTCCCTCTTTTGCTCAATAGGTGTTAGAGTAGCACCGCATTTGAATATGAATACATCCTATTGGTAAGGAATGCTTTTCAAAAGTCATTGAGCTAAAATGTCCATATAAGTGACTGCTTGAAGTTTTCGGCAGGCCATCTTGTGCGGTTGCAAATACCAGCAGTGCACGCTGCATGCTAAGACAGTGTCAATGTATACTCAAAACCAGTTGAGTTCAAAATCATAGGCCTGTGTGCAGCAGCCTTTTAGTTGTATTCTATTTAGTAATTTATATATAATAAGGCTTGGGATACGTAAAGGTAAAGAGTCGCACTGAAAAGCATCTGTGAGTCCCGTGCATGCCAAAACGGATTGATAATGACCCCTGTGGCATGCCACAAACTTCGAAAGAGGGGAACTCACAAGCACTTGACCACAGCTTGAATACATATAAGCCACACAGTGGGAGGTGCTACTGTTTTACCGGTCTAAGCGTGCAGCGTATACTGCAGGTATTCGCAACCACGCAAGATAGCCTGTCTTCTCGGTTTAAATATATGTATACACACACACACACACACACACACACACACACACACACACATACATACATATATATATATATATATATATATATATATATATATATATATATATATGTGTGTGTGTGTGTGTGTGTGTGTGTGTGTGTGTGTTAAAAAAGAAAAAAACGAATGGGAACAAAGGCGCAGCTTAATATGATTCCCTTTTGCATAAAAAAAGGAAAAAGTAAAGCACTGTACGGCTAAAAGAGGACGGTAGACGCCACTGAACTAAGACAATTGCACACAAGGCAAAAAATTCACCTATAGAATAAATCGCCTGCTTTCTTGCCATATGCCATAAACTGGCAGCACTCAGACACCTAAACTTCAACCAGTCATTTATCTATCAATTTTTGCACACTGACTTTTGAAAAGCATTCGTTAGCAGTCTTTCAACGCACTAGCTTTGGTCATCTTCGGGGACACTGCAGCAGTTGCATGATCAGTATGGGCACAGACTCGATTAGTCCCAGTTTCACCGGCAAAGACATGCTTTGCGTAGCCCATGGCTCCTTCCAACAACGCTTTACCATGGTGGATGAGTTCAGACAAGACAAGCGGGAACAGTTTCTTGTTTGCATCCCCATTTCAATCCAGTAAGCCATGAACACACTGGCATTCACTGCTGGAAGTCAATGTTTTCAATCGGAGTTGTTGTTGAAACTCCTTCCGTGACGTCACAGACCCCGGTGGTCAAATTATGACGGTGAGTAGCGATGTGACGAGTGCGGCCACCTAATGAGGCGCAATTCTGAATGATGAAATTGTGAATGAAGTTTATATTGCGTCATCGCAAAGGTAAATTTTCTTCACAAAGTGCTATAACATTTCAACTCCTGATCACTTTTCATAAAATATAAAGTACTTGGCGAGGGAGAACTTTAACACAACTTACAATTCTCTTATCCGCAAATTTGCACTTCAATAGGCCTTCAACAACAGTATTGCCGCAGCACAAAGAAGGTGACCACACAGCATAACAACCTGCATACTGTTTGTAAAATAGACAAGGGCCCCTCTCAATGTCCAGCTTTACCGTATGATTTTTTTTATGAAACTGAGCACATGATTTATAACATTTTCGGTTCCTTGAATATAATGCATGAATTCTCATCAAAAGGAACCAGTTCTATGCAATTTGAGGTAAAAGCAGGCCATTTAGCAGGCAAGTAAAAGAGGGTGTGATTTTTACCCAGGTATGTTTTACCTGTTACATCACAGGAAATCCAAGAATTGTCCTGAAGTAAACAAAATATTAACACAAATGGATTTCAAGCTATTTCAAGTTTTAAGGATATTGTTTCATTTCATTATCAACCATAGGCAAAAAGTATGATGTTGTTGAGAACTAAGGTCCTCCATTCTAGGATCAGTCAGAAATGTTCAAACTATCCATGTGACCTATTTTACATGTTGATATAGCTGCTGTGTTTATTTGGTGATGTGCAACCGAGCCCTGGGCCACCTGATGATAGTTTGGTATCAGATCTGACAATTTGCCATGCAAATGTAAGATATCTTTAATAAGACTATTTAAAATATGTTAAAACTTCTCTGGCAGGAGACTATGATATAATAACTTTCTCTGCGAGCTATTTGTCACATAGATTACCAAATAATCATCTTACGCCTGTAGGTTATTGCCCTAAACGTCATCGAGATAATCATAATTCTGGTTTTGGTGGTAGTGAGCCTTATTCGCTTCTCGTGCACTTGTCATCAAGCGAAGAACTGACTTAGAGTGTATCAATTTGGAATTAAAATGGGCAGAAATAAGATTACATGATAACAAATTTTTTTCCAGGGAGTAGTATATTGCCCGCTTAATTAGAAAAAATTCTTTTGAGGATGATTTGACCTGGGAAGAAGCAGTGGGTAAGACAAAATTGTTCGAATTGGGGACTTGATTGAAGATTTCCGAACCCCTGCAAGAATTAACCCTTTTGAGGACAACCAATTATTTGACATGCCATATTAATAAACCAACATGCATCACTGAAAGTACAGCTACATGTTTGGATCAGATAATTTCTAACTTTCCTCAATGTATTCTTGCTATTGAGGCATTACCCCATAATGTTGTTAGTGACCACTGTACGGTAACAACATCTATATTTTTTCAAATTACGAAAGACATGGACATATCATGGGTGTGTCTGGGAATAGAATGAGACTGACTGCGAGAACTATAGATTTGAACTGGAGAATACTGATTGGGAAAGCTGTTTTAGCTTTGATCATATTGAGATTATATACTGTCCTTCGACAAAAACTTTTCTACATATTGTAAGGCAATGTATACCAAACAAAGTTGTATGCATACGACCGAATGATGTCCCATAGCATAATTCATCCCTTCGAAATCTTAAACGTGGGAAGGTCGACTACATAAAAAGGTAGGAAAACGAATCGTGCAAGTACTTGGGCTCATTTCAGGACTCGTCGGAACCAATACCAAACCAACTCAAAGAAGCTGAACAGAAGTACAGAGAAACTTTATATAATAAACTATCAAATACGAAGAGCTAAAAATATTGGTGACGTCCAGGGTGCAGGGTCCTAATCACTGATACATCAGGATTAAGTGCACACTGACACCAAAATGAAGGCTAAGCTTTTCAATGACCAATTTTTGGAGCAGTGTTACGTTGATGATCACCAAGCAAATCTACCAGATAACCAATTAACACCAGAAACATTACTTGATAAGCTACAATTAAATCCAGATCAAAAATACGAGTTATCAGGTAGTACTGATACAAGTAAAGCTAAGTCTACAGGTCCAGACAGGATAAGTCCTGGAATGTTCTTAGAGTTGGCTGCATCTATAGCTGAACCGCTTATAGGCCTGCGTCATTTGAGGCTAAAATATGAATTTGGTCTACCCGCCTGCCTCATAGCTACAACATAACCCACCTGATGTAAAATTTTGTTTACTTTTAGAAAATGCCTGTTGTGGAGCTCTTAGATGGTCCAGTTTTATGCTTTGAGCAAAAATACATACCTATGTATGAAAAGCAAAACCATCACCTTAATGAAATCGAATAGATTTCTTCAATATAGGATTATTATTGTAAATTACAGATCCGTATCTTTTAGGTTCCTTTAGGCACCAAAACTATCTTACAAATAAAGCTGTGTCTATAAATTAATGTTATATGCATGTATTTGCATTATACAAGTCTTTTTGCACATGCACAAAGACCAAAATCGCCATTTCCGATTTCAATATTGTTAAATGTTCAGTCACTACAATCACTTCGTTTTTCAAAATATTTTGTCCTTACTTACACAGACTGGGAAACTGAGTAGATAGAATATATATATATATATATATATATATATATATATATGTGTGTGTGTGTCATCGCAGACACAGTTTGTCTCAAAATTGCTTCTTTCTTTCATCTTTCTTTCTTCTTAATCCCACCACAGAATTTGTCTGGAGCATTTCTCAGACACTGTGCAAGCTACAATGTTTAAACTTGGCATGCTTACAGGGCTAGTAAGGAAGTTGACTTGTATTATTGGAATAATCGACATGTTTAAAATTATGCAAATTACGGCCTTTCTAAAATTTTAAAGCTCCATGTCTTTCAACTATTGCAGATAAATACAAATTTTGATGGGCACATCTAGGCTTGTGACATTTGTCCTATATAATGGACAATGAATGAAAGTTGTAGAATTTCAATTTATGCTAATCAGGGGAATTAAAAAAAATTAAAACTTGAATATCTCCAAAACTATTATAGAGATGAAATTCCCAGGTCAATATAATGGTTTGTGGCAAAGCCACATTCAATGAACTATGAACCAAAGTTATAGGATTTTTAATTTATGCAAATTAGGTGGATATGCAAAATTTTAAATGTTGAAAAGCTTCAAAACTATTATAGATACAGGTGCCATTCCAACTTCAATTTTTCGGTTTGTGACATAGCTGCATTCAATCAACCATGATCCAAAATTGTGCAATTTTTATTTATGCAAATAAGATAAATACAAGAACTTTAAATCTTGAATAACTTCAAAACTATTATACATAGAGGTGCCATTCCGACCTCAGTTTGTAGGTATGTGACAAAGCCGCATCCCATGAACCATAAACCAGAGTTGTGGGCTTTTAATTTATGCAAATGAGGCAAATACACAAAATTAAAGTCTTTGAATAGCTATCAAAACTATTACAGATAGTAGTGTCATTCAAACTTTACTTTGTAAGTTTGTGACATTGCCACATCCAATAAACCAAGAACCAAAGTTATAGCATTCTTATTTATGTAAATTAGTATAATACACAAAATTTAGACTATGCTGAACAATGGCAAAGTGAAGGATCTCAAATTGTTCTCATTATAAAGGTACCCAGACAGATTTGCTGCAAAGCAAATCTTTTTTAGTTATTTTTTTGTTTTCGACTTCTCTAAAATCACTGACTGAACTCTATTCAAAGGTGGTGGGTATTATTTTGACTTGGTATCCATCAAAGTCGCTACTCGACGCTTCCTCCCGGCCCCGGATTTTTCGCAAAAAATCGTGATTATGAATGAGAGTACACATTGCCATTGATACAGTGACAGGCTGTTTTGAGTACATGTATACGTAATGTTCCCAAACACCGTTTACTGGATCCACTTCAAACTCGGCGCTGCTGGAGAAGTACTTTGGATAGATTTCCAGCACGCTTTGTTCTGTAGGACACGCGTCAGTGGCTTTTTTATGTCTGGGTGCAAACCCAGGCATTTTGTTTTTCAAAGATTTTTTTTCTTTCCTTCCTTCCTTCCTTCCTTCCTTCCTTTTTTCCTCCCTCTTTTCTTTCTTTCTTTCTTTCTTTTCTTCTTTACGACCAAATTTGTCTCGAGTTTTTCTCGGACACTGTTATTCCGATAATCACCAAACTTGCCATGGTGACTCACCTACCGGTGAAATTAAGCACCTGATCTGGAATAGTTATGATGTTCAAAATTATGCAAATTAGGGGCAATTAAAATTTCAAAAGCTCCATATCTTCCAAACTATTGCAGACAGACACAAAATTCTACGTAACACATGTGGGTTTAAGGCATCTGCTAATGGGCAGTGAACGAAAGTTCTAGAAGTGCAACTAAATGTGGCAAATTTGAGGCCGCGATAAGGATGTTCTTTGGGAGCTCTGACAATTTCACCATCTTTTTGCTGGATATGATCGGTAGTATGTATGCTTGATAAGTATGCACTCAGTGTCATGAATACCTTAAATTGGAGTTAAATGAAAAAAAATGAAAAAGGCACAAAATTTGCAACGATTTCTATAATTTTATTCTAAAAAAAAAAGACATAATAATGTTGCTTTCGGGACAGGAGTAACTACAGGGAAATATGGAAAGTTTATAAAAACATCTACTAGTAGTATTATCACATGTATCGTTGCTCAGCAGTTTGCAACACGGTTGATAATGCGTGTCCAATATCAACAAAAATCTGCTTTTGAATAATCTTGACATTTGGAGGAACTTTGTCAGGTGACCATAAAACACTCCTTCTTGACTCAATTTACATCAAATTTAGTGGGAAAAAAAGCCTCTGTACATTTAAACAGCACATTTGATGAAAAGTAATCCTAAAATTAAATTTGAAGCTGGAAACAGGCATCCGATGTTTCATTGCAAATTTATGTGATTTTTAGTAACATTCCGTTGCCATGGCAACCAACTTTTCACACTTACAATCTCACACTGGTTTCTTAGGAAACGACTGTATAGTAGGTATGCTGATGTAGTGTTTGAAGTGGTACCTTGCATTTTCATTACGTAATGGTTAAAAATGTGTTTTGCCTGGATAACTAAAAAAAATGTCGTTACCATGGTAACCAATAAAAACATATGTTGCCCATTAAATCGATGGTACATTTTACCTAACCTTAATTAATTATGGGTCCTTATCTTTCAATTAATACCAAATTTAGCAAAGTATTTTTTCGTTTAAGGACAGATTATCTGGCAATATTATCACATGTATGTACCATCTCTCAGCAATGCGCAGAGCTCGCTATATGACCAATTGCAATATCCGCAAAAATCTGCTCATTTTGGATTATGTAAACATTTGCAAGAACGTCGCTAGGCGACCCAAAGCAGTCTTCCTTCACTCAATTGACTTCATTGTTAGTGCAGAAAGAATCTATTCACATTTTAAAATCAAATGTTGTGAAAATTATTCCCGATATTTAAAACTATAAACAAGTTTCTAATGTTTACATGCAAATCTAAGTGCTTTTTACAAACATGCTGTTGCCATGGCAACCAACTGTTGACACTTACCATCTCAAACTGGTTTCTTATGAAACACCTGTATAGAAGGTATGTTGATGTAAAGTTGTGAGGTGGTACCTTGTATGTGTATAAAGTTATGGTTAATAAGGTAATTCTCCCTTCATTTCATGAAAACTTAATCGCGTTGCCATGGTAACCAATATAAATACAAATTGACCATGAAATTGATAGTACGCCCTACCTAACTTTAAACTTCGGGTTCTTATCGTTTGATTGATACCAAATCCAGCCGGGTATTTTTCCGGTTGGACGATAACTGAAAATAAGCCTTTTTGAAAATTTAGCTGCTCTGCTATATAGGTTTCTTGATTTGCATATACCATAAAAGTGGACCACATGAGAGCTCCACAACAGCCATATTCGAAATCTACAGAAGATTTGCAAAAGAATGAGGTATGTTACAGCTATAAGGCAGACGGGTAGACCAAACTCCTTAAATAAGGCCTGATTTGCCGCAGGCCTCTTACAAGATTGTTTAATATTTCCCTCCAAGAAAAATGATTTCCAGTAACCTGGAAAAGCCACACGACAATTTTTTTTCAAAAATTCTCTTAATTTATGTTATAATTATAGACCTATCTCATCGCTGAGTTGTGTTGGCACAATTTTTGAAAGAGCAGTATTTAAGCATGTATTCAGTTTTTACAGAGACTCTCTTTTCAACAGTCTGGCTTTACGCCGAATGATTCTTCTATTCATCAATTGGTTTACCTTTATCATAAATTTTCTAAAGCATTAGATGGTCAAAAAGCAGTGAAAGTTGTCTTGTGTGACATTTGTAAAACATTTGGTCCGGTCTGGGATCAAAGCCTGATTTTTAAACTTTGTTCCTGTTGTGAAGATGGTGATTTGCTCGACTGGTTTAGAAGCTGTCTTGATGGTCGCTCCCGAATAGTGGTCATTGAGGGCCAGTTTTCCAAACGAGGCCTATTAAAGGCAGGTGTACCCCCAAGGTTCTGTCCTGGGACGACTTTTATTTTTAATTTATATCAACGACCTTACGGACTTGGTCCAGTCAGATATCAGACTAAGTGCTGACAATACATTTTGACATATTCATGTAGTCAATCCTGTAACTGCTGTTGACAATGTAAATATTGATATGGTGTCTATGAATTTGTGGTCCAATAAATGACCTATTACATTCAATCCCACAAAAACGAAAACAATGATTTTATCTAAGAAGCGGAATAGTGTTCTCCCTCTGCTTTATTTTGACAATGTACAACTGAATAATGTAAATTTTCATAATCATCTTGTAATTACCTTTAAAATGATTTTAATTGGAACACGCAAAACCTTATTGTAAAGGACAACGATATGATTTATATTCTCACAGGTTTACAGTATTCACTACACCGATCACCCTTACAAACTATTTATTTGTCTTATATAAGACCGTTGTTTGAGTGTGGAAGTCTCGTGTGGGATGGATGTACCAAGGTCGAGGTGTTAGCATAAACAAGAGATCAGTTGAAAAGCGGCCCGTGTTGTTACCGGAGCAATGATGAGTATACTTTTAAATAAATTATACAAAGAAACTGGATGAAAACTCTTGCAAAGAGACGGTGGCATCAAAAGTTGGTATGGATGTTCAAATTAATTAATAGAATTACGCCTGAAAGTTTGTAAAATATACCGCCTGCAGTGCATTCATCCACGGCGTATAACATGCGTTTAAGTGACCGATTTAATATCCTTTCCATTCCAAATAAAACCCACTCATTCTACCGTAATTTTTTCCATCCACTATTAATCTTGGGAATTCACTACCATTACCATAAGAAATTCTGGAAATGTGTCTCATGTTAAGAACAATTTGAAAAGAGGTATAGGCCTCAATCCTAAGCAAAACGTCCTTTGCAGCTTTGGTGATAGGTGCATTGGTAGAATCTATGCTCATACGTGCATGGGCTGCATCCGACTGATCTATTATCTATTCAACATGGAATTAGTACACTCTCCTATTTGCTCTTGTAGAAAAATTAACGAAGATATCTTGCATTTTTCGTGCTTTGTGATAATTATACTTAACAGCGTGAGGAATTACACGATAGTGTCTGAAATACGCTCCCTTTTTATTGGCCACCATTCTTATGGCTCCAAAACAGGTTCAATTGACTCAAACCAAAGCAATGCTAAATTGGTTGATAAGTACATTCGCGGCCCCGGGAGATTCCTAAGCAAGTTATCTAGGAACCTGAATAGAGTTGATACATTAAGCCCACTATATGTGATCCTTTGTATTATAACTTCCTTATCTGCTACCTTGGTCATACACGTATGTGATTTTCGTTTCACTATCTTTATCTTTGTACTTTTATATACTTTCATTCTTTTTTATTTCAACAAAGAATCATTAAGGGCTGGACCTCACGAATACAATATGTTCAAAACAGACAAGAAGATTGGTACGTTGAGTAACAGGTTCATGAGTCACCCAATCACGCCGAGAATCTTCATAAAAAGTGCCAGAAAGTGTATATTTTTCGAAAGCGAACAAGCTGAGGATTCCGTATTTTGTACTGTCAACTATATACGGGGGTGTCTTCTTGCAAAAAGGTATCGCAAAATTGTCTCTGAATTCCACACACAAGTCAAATCTATTTTTTAATGTATTTGACTCGATTTGGAAACTCAGTTTGGCAATATTGAGTAAGTATGCTTATCGGAATAAAATGGGTCCTTTTTTTGTTTTGTTTTTTTGTTTGTTTTTGTCTCGTTCGCGGGTTGAAAGCCTGTGAAACTGCCAGGATAGCATCCGATTCAAACATCAACCTAAATACGTGTAACCGCCTCTCACGACCAGTATATATATATATATATATATATATATATATATATAATCAAAATGTGCAACCTTTTAGTTGATTTTTAAGGATGAAATTGCATCAAATTTGAAGCCTTTTTGAACAAAACTCGGGAAATAGTTGTGATTCAATGTTTATGTGTAGGCCGTCTATTGTCAAGGAGAGGGCAATCAAAGGAAATGCCGCCTTCATTGGGATTTGCACAGTTGGCGTAGCCTTTGTTTCATGTGACACCTGACTAATCAAAGCGTTCCTGAAACCCATTGAACACTTTGACTAACCTCTTATTTTAAACTCGAAAGATTTGTGCATTTATAGAGGTATTTTGGACCAAAATGACGTACATCCAACATGCTCACTGTCACACTTGCGTTTGGGTCAGCTTCCCCGCTGCGGCGTGATTGGCCAAAAGAATCTGTGACTGGCTTATCATATATCCTCTAAAATGACAGATCATGGTTGTGTGGACGTTTCTTTTCTACTTATTTTCAGTGTATATTTAGCTGCAGGTCTGGGCATCATTTTTGGGAAGATAGGTCTACCGGCCTTCAACCTGCCGTTCATAGTGGCTCTTTTCATGTTCCTCTCAGCGTCACAGTACACCTCGTCTTTGAATCCAACAGTTGCTAATCCATGGTTTCCCATTAAAAGCGGAGATAGGGTTCTTCGAAATGAGTCACTTGGCTACACGGAATTAGATTGGGCAAAGGTGAGCTGCTATGTAGATTTAAGGAGAACTGTTATGGAAGAACACGGTCTCAGATAATGAAATGATTTAGGTATTTATACAATTCATCAGTTTAACAGGAATGCCCTTCCATCTCAGTCATTCAAGGGTCAATTTTGGTTTAACACTCATTTGAAAGCAGCAACGTTAATTGGTGAAAACGTGTTGCGATTTGTTTCGCCAGGAGGCGTGTATTTGTGTGGCTTTTGTTTCTTCGTTTGTGTAGAAAAGTGAATGACGATTTGTCCAAACCAAAACGTGCTTCTACTCCGGATAATATAATAGCATGAAACATTTAGCATATGTACCGACATTTTCTGCAAAGATATCTATTACTTGCTCGAGGCAGAATGTGCCAAAATCCTTAGGAAAATTCACTGACACAATACCTTAAGAATCATAATGGTTTTAGAAACGATTTCTATCGAAACATCAAGAAGTCTGTATCGGAACATGATAATTGTCTTTCAAATTGTCTTGCCCGAAACAAAAAAACCCAAATACGTGCGTTGGGAAGTTACCGGGTATCGTATCTTGAAGCATAACGATATGCAAAACAATTTTGCTTTGGATGATAATAGAAATCATTGTGAAAGATTGCATCATTGTAGATGTTCCGAGCTATACCACTTAGCTGTGCACAGATCTACGGGTCAGTCAATTTGATCACTGGGTTCCTTGTGTTGCTGGGCATGCTTGTTTGCTCACCAATCATCTGTCTCCATGCTCTCCTTGGACCGATTCTCAGCATTTTTACAGGTTTGTTTCCTATCTGTTGTCCTGTTGGAAATTATTTTGGCTGAACAAAATGGAATTTTGCAGACCACTTGTACAGAACATGTGTATATATGTTTAAGAAACTGGATACCGCTTTTTACCACAGTAGCATAGATGGAGTCAC
>OZ026612.1:12290705-12375705 GCA_964020975.1 Hermodice carunculata | reverse complement strand
TGAAATGGTTCATGAGCACTCGAAATAATTATGGCAATATGTGTGCAGTCTAAAAAGTCCCACATTCGTGATGGTCAAATTCTAATTAATTTCATCCATGCACCGACAGAAAGCCCCTGTCAGAAATGCACAGCAATAGATTCATTTAATGAACTCATAATTGTCGAAATATTGCCGACGTTTTGCACATGCTTGTGTCAACTAAACCCAGAAGTTTAAAAGTAAACCAATGAGTTTGGTACAAAACCCCAAGTTTTTTATTTTCAAAACTCCGGATTTGCAGAGAATGATCACGGTTTTTGTCGACAAAATCCTCAGTTTTGAAACAAATCTGACGTTTCTGCAAAAGAATTTAAAATTATAGAGAAAAGCCCTCTTTCGAAGTTATATTTTTCAAAAACTCACAAAACCCAGATTTTTGTAATTAAATCCTGGATTTTATATAAAACTCTAGGTCTTTGTAGACAAAATCAGGAATTCTGACACAAAACATGGGGTATTCAGTAAAAGAGAAATTATTATAGGGCTAAGCCATCTTTGCCAAACGCCACAAACAAACAGTTTACGACGATTTGTATATGTTTCTGAACAAAATATGTTTGAAACAAAACCCAGGGCTTTGGTACAAAATGTTGCGCACGACTTCTTGAACTATATAATTTTCTCATACGTGCACCTGCATTCACCTGATTTTCAGGATGCACTGCCAATTTGACAAAATATTTCAGAGTCGTCATTGAACGCGGCGCCCCGTGATAAATATTTTGTCGACTTATTCTGAGCAATGACTCAGTGACTTTGACCAAAGGCTATTCTTGCCACCACAAAAATTGGGGCTGTTTGAGAAGCTTTTATTCGACTCCATTTGTGTTTGAAGAATTACTGCTGCCTTTGAGATAACTGGCTGGTGTCACCACGCTTCGGTCCTGGGTCCTGTCGCTACTTAATCATTCAGACATTACCCTTATACAGCCTGTAGCCCAAGTATATATATATATATATATATATATATATATATATATATATATATATATATATATATATATATATATATATATATATATATATATATATATATATATATATATATATATATATATATATAATTGCTCGTTGAGGACCACAAGAGACCATCCAAAGACAGACATGGCTGTGACAAGAATACAAATTCTGTCAGGTCTTTCCATCTGTGCTCTGCCTCACCACCGGCCAGGTGCACATAAACCCCACAACCAACAGTGTTTGTTGTATGTGACATTGTATCTTGTGTATCAATATAACTGAGTACTATAAAGATCATCCTAGTTGTTCTAAAATGTCTGTGTTGCCGTTTTGTTTATTCACTAGACAGGTGTCTTCGTCAAAATGCTCAAAGTTGTCAACCAAAATATTCCTTAGGGTCCAAATGCTGAAATACGAAGGAGATTGATTGGCTGGCAGCAATCTTCGGTTGCAAGCTCAGCATTAGGCTGTGACGTCACCAAGATAGACAAATTCAATATGGCGGCCATGTTATGAAGTGGTATCACCTACAAGCAAGAAACCACAAAATAGTGATACAAAATATGTGTTATAATCCCTTACCTTTATACAGTAAAACCTGTCCTTGTGAACACCTCTAAAATGTGAACAGTTATTTCCAGGACCGAAAAGTCAATTTCTTGTTAAAAACACAAGTCTACTGTGGACACCTGCCAACTGTGGACACTTTTTGCCAGTCCCGGAGGTGCCTAAAATAGACAGGTTTCATCGTATATAATCTTGCCCCAGATATAAACCTACATTAAGGCATTATGCCAGTCTAGTAATAAGGCCATGGTAGGCCAATATGTCCATTTCGTTTCTGTCAGCCAAATATCCATACGTCATGTACATGTGCATATATTTTGATGAAATTGTGTACAAGTAAGTTTTTGCCATCTACTCCAAGAAAATTTTCCTGAAGCAAGCGATAAGATGAAGATCCAGATTACAAGGGTTTAATCTTGTGACCCAACTATGAATTTTTATCTCTTACATCCGCCATCTTGCAAAAAAAAATCCACGTTATATACAAAGCCCCACTTTTGTAACATGTTGTCTATTCCGGGCAATTTGAATTTAGAATGCACTGCCAAAGCATACTTATGTATAATACAAAGGGGGGGGGGGGGGTGTTGGGATAGTAGTAACCCTTGGTTCACCTTCCAGCCAAAAAGAAAGGAACCCCAAAATTCCATACGTAGCGGGGTAGGGCCCTATTAATTGTGATAACAGTGTACAATTAGCCCCAAAATGCTCAAATTTTTTTTCATAACTCAAAATAATCAATAAGTATGAAACATGGCATAATCTATGTTATTAAAGAAAAGGTTGTATCTTATCAATTGTCCTAAAGCCCATTACGTCTTCCAAAATGGACTGTTCTGTTATTCAAGATGAACCCCTTGTGTATTGAAATTTAACTAACCCTAGTCCCAAGCTATACTCTCGTGAAAGCATGGACACTTGTTGATAAAGTTACAGCATGAATGAGTCCTGGGGGTCTAATTTAAATTAAAATGTCAGAGCAGTACCTGGTCGGTGGTTGTTCTAAACAAGAATCTTTTGCACCTTCCTTTGGGGTGTTGAGTGGCAGGAAGCTTGTAAACTGACTATTAACCTGTACCCAATAGTAGCATCGAGTGTAATATAAGTGATAATTCACTTATCACATTCGTTTTATGTGATCCGAAGCTGAGAGATTAATAAACACAGTTCTGATAGTTTTGCGTTGTGCCATGGCCACAAGGGCTCTGTGATTGGCTGTTAACTCAAGATGACCGCCATTCCCACGGTAACAAGAACCAAGCATTCACCTTTGTTGGATGCTGAGCTAGTATATTATCCAGTTTTGCCGGATTATACAGAGAATGATAGAGCAGCAAACAATACAACTTGAATTGATACAAAACTCAGGAACCCAGGATTTGGCAGTGTCATAGGAAATAATACTATGCCCTATTTTGTGATTGTTTATGTCAATTTTCACTGGTATGCACATCAGAAACTGTTATTCAATGTTGTAACTTAGAGAAATACTTAAGCATGATATGTTTGGGCAAATCTACATGCATTTTGAGATGATTGCACTGCAACAATCCCAAATAAAAGCGACTACGATGTACCCCTGCTTCATTGTTTGCATAAACACTACCCAGCTATGGAACTGAGAATGAGGCTGCTGATTTGACCCCTAACCTCGCATCTCATTTAACACAGGTCAGCATCTGGACTGTTATTTAAAATCATGAAGTTTTTTTTTATCGTGTTGTGTTCTTCAAACATATTTTAACCGGTCCCTCCCTTTATCGTCATACTCCCCTCCGAAATGACATATATAAAGAATAATATCTTAAATGTTGTGGCTTTATAGAGAAACATATGCAGAGGTGCACGTCTCTAGCTGCAAAGAAAGAAAGGGAGTTCACGTCCTTGATAAAACTGTGAAAGCTAACTTAATATATGAGCTATATCAAACAGCCGGGTATTTTTCACAGCGATAATAAACATATATCATCAAGTTTTTTTTCTAGGTTCTAATTCTCTTTCCGGCTCAAAGGTATCAATGGGGTATGATAAAATAACTCGTAATGAAAGTAGGTAGTCGTAAAATGAAATGACCTCAAGGTCTCAATCCTTTCCGATTTGTCATATGCTTTGAGCTTTGTTACTATTTGTTTCACCGTTTTCGAAAATCACAAAAAAATATCTCCTGCTTTGTCAGATAGCGCTGCTTGCGTTGTCTAATTTTTAATCATTATTTTCATTAGCATGCTTTACAACAATAACAGATCTTATGTGTAGGTATAACAGTGCAAAATGTAGAAATGCACGTATTTGAGTTTCTCACAAGGGCTACTGAATGATGTTTGGAGTTCTAATGGTTCTAATTCTTGTTTTCTCATTTCAGGCCAATGTCTGCGCCCTAGGCACAATTATTAGAAAGCGTTCACACCAATGGAAGTAGATCTTGCACTGTGTACATCTTAGCTTTCATTATAAGAATGATTATCTGTATTCTCTTTGCGCATTCAGCCTCCTCACTTTTCGACTTCACCTCGTTTCTCAAAACTTAGTAATCGCAAAATGATGAAAATATCCTTTTAGCCTTTTTATATACAACTATATAAAATCTGGTCCCCAGACCAAATTCGAGTGTAGGACTCCTACACTATAATTTGTACATTTGGTATTGCTATTTTACTAACGGTATTTCCTACGCTTCGTGATCAACAATGTCCGTAACTAACCAACTAACAAGAAAGGACTAAGCAAATCTTTCAGATCCTTAAACCTTTAAGCGCCTGATGGAAATAACCCACCATATTCGATGTGAACACGATAAATACCATCCAGTTTCCGTTGATTCGAATTTTAACTCATGTGGAAAACTCATATGTAATGAACCGCTGAAAAGTGCACTTACACTGATTACATCGACAAGTTAATATATATTTTCTAATTTAAAACAATATGACTAGTATGAGTAGGTTAACGTTTTCCGGTTCAAACCGGTCTGCAGCGATAAGCAGAGTTCGCAATCCAGCTGCAGCTCATAGGTTTACACCATAGGTGCATACATTGAACTATAAATCAACATTGTGGTCAGATGACACCGAAGCCAGTGAGCACACCCTAGGTTGGCATTTGGAAGTATTAATACTGATGTGTTAAGAATCCCTTTGCTTGTCCCCAGTTATGTGGAGAATTTGTGAATGCACAACTGATCACAGCAAAATGCACCCAGTCTCAGACTTTTGGCTGTTTGAAGAGCAAAATTCTTGTCAGTTGTCTGAGAGAGAGAGAGAGAGAGAGAGAGAGAGAGAGAGAGAGAGAGAGAGAGAGAGAGAGAGAGAGAGAGAGAGAGAGAGAGAGAGAGAGAGAGAGAGAGAGAGAGAGAGAGAGAGAGAGAGAGCTTAAATGTTCAGTATATCTTAAAAATTATTTAAAGATAAAGTTGCCAATCGTACTACGATTTCCAGGCACAATTGCTTATTTTTCCAGTCAGGTTGTGTGCAATATTCAAGATTCAAAAGAATGCTAGTGTCATTCTCATGGTCTTTTATGTTTTGCATTGCTTCATGTACAGCATATGAATTCAAAGTCTCTATTGTAGAGTTTTAGTTTACGCAAGCTTGCAGGCACACAGACAGATTTGCTTTGACGCAGATCTTCTTTTGTGGTGACAAATACTATCCTTTCTCAAAATATTTTCAATGGAAATATCAGGGAGGATTTATAAAGAGTCAACAGCTTTCCCTGCGGAGGAAATATGATCACTTAGTCCAAAATGTAAACTAAGAGTTCAGGCTGAGCCGTCCAAACATGTAAGCATATGGGGGTTAAAATTTTAGTTTCTGGCGATCTTACTACCTTGCTGTAACCACGATTTATGTTATATTTAAATAAGTACATGGTGAACAAATTCCACATCAGCTGAACATAGGATTGCCAAAAGCCTGATGTTGCAGAAAAATGAGAAACAGCTCAATTTGCAAATTTATTTTTAGTAGCCTTGGAAAATAGAATCAATTAATAATCGATATTCAAAAGAAAGCTATAGGCTCCAATATGCAATGGAAGTGATGAAAAATAGTTACATTACGTCAACAGGGTACCAGATGTAAAATATATTTAAAATATTGGGTATATCAGTTTCGCACTAAGCCATAATTGTATTTTATCCGACAATTATCATTATGGATTCACTTATGTGGTATAAATAGAGCATCTACACCCGTTTGGTCAATGGGTATGAGTGATTACTACGTCAGTGAATAATTTTGTAAAGATATTAGGAGCCTTTGACCTTTAATATACACCACTAATGGCGATGAGGAAGAATGTAGTGTGTGTGGCATTACTTGAAATAATCAATGGGGAAATATACATAGGTACTGGTGTAAGATCCATAAATCTTCATCTGTTCATTAATGGAACGGGACTGGGATCATTAAAACAGGACAAGCAGGATAGCACTCGGCTGTATTTCTTGATTGCGCTGATACCATGTACAATATGCTACAGGGCTACACAGCTTCCATAGCCATACGGCTGCAAGCAATGGAATAGATTAATCTTTTAAAACTTCCTTGACTTTTTCAGCTTTAGCCGTTGCTGCCCCACCTAAGCAAATTTATGATGGCATCTGGAGCTTCAATGCCATGCTGACATGCTGCTCATTGGGTGGATTTTTCTTCGTTTTAACAATACAGTCACATGTAATAGCTCTCTTGGCGGGTAAGTATTTTGCTCATTTGGGGGGTATGTTAGAATGGATTATCGCTATATTTGCCGTCAAAGGTAATTAGATATTATGAATTCATATGTGCGGGGTTTTTTATTGTCGCACAGTAGAATGGATATAAAACAAATATTCCTTGTCTTGGATGCACGCGGATTTATATCGATAATGTATTCAGCTCCACAATAATTCCGAGTTGGAGACGATATGACTGTGCATGGTGCTGAGATTCCAGTGGTGGTCTATAAAATCCTCCCATAAAAGCACTGTGCATGGAAGATTAAATTGTGTGCACCCGCTTGGAATTTATCTATAGAACGTTAA
Source organism: Hermodice carunculata (assembly GCA_964020975.1). NCBI lineage: Eukaryota > Metazoa > Annelida > Polychaeta > Eunicida > Amphinomidae > Hermodice > Hermodice carunculata. The sequence continues at coordinate 12,369,116 of OZ026612.1, read as the reverse complement.
TATTAGTGGCATCGCACACACAAAATTAAGACTGCATTGTTTTCTAACTTACATGCTCATATGCACATAAGTCCAATAATTTCATCGACTTTTTGTCTTTGACTGTGATCATTCACTTTCCTTCAGTATCACGTATCACAGACAAATGACACAAAACAGTGATTTTGGTATTGTTTGAAAATTTGGATTTACTGTAAAAATAGAAAGTCTCGATTATAAGAGAGGCTTTGCACGCACGGTGATGTTTATCATCTGATGTGGCACAGCTGACACAAAGAACTTATGACCACGACGCATCATCATTTGTAACAGTGTCATTAGGTGCATTGTACTGTGAATTGTAAGCATCAGCTAGTTGACTTTTTGGAGGAATGCTTGATTATGCGGGCGAAGCCTACTTATGCGTACGCAGCTTGGCACGGGACATCCTGTGCGTCATGGTCTACTGTTGATGGGAAATTCCTGACGGAAATTGCATGCACAAAATGTTCCACTGTACCGGCATAGACTAACATCTGACGAACATTCGTTCAGCCAACTTTCTTTTAAAAATATGAGTCCTATTATGAGATCCCAATTCAAAGAATGACAGTCTTTGGCATGTCCTTTGCCCGTGATGTTCAAAAGGGGCGAATGACCACAGCCATACCGATCAAGTTCGTAATCTCAAGATAATAGTCGGAAACTTATAGAGAGTAAAACACGTTATCTCAAATTAGAACAGGCTGATTTTCTGACAGAAAATCAAATGTCTTAATTTGAGATAACGTGTTTTACTCTCTATAAGTTTCCGACTATTATCTTGAGATTACGAACTTGATCGGTATGGCTGTGGTCATTCGCCCCTTTTGAACAGGCTGATTTTCTGACAGAAAATCAAATGTCACCCGTGCGCTTTTACTATCGTCACCCTTATTTTTATAAATTGGCATACTGATTCCAATGGTCTACAGATATAGTGAAGGTACACTCATTATTGACATTTCAAAACGTTGATTTTTGACGAAATGCCTACGTGACCTTGAAAAATAGGTCAAGGTCATACATCTGCAGCTACAAGCAAGGTCTTACAAAAGTCTTACACAGAAACATAATCACACAAAATTTCAACTTCTTTAAGACAAATCTTTCTCGCATGCATCTGCAATTATTTTTTAAAAGGGGCCATGTGACCTTGAAAATAGGTGAAGGTCACCCATCAACAATCCCAACCTAGTTGGTACTATGGTACATAAACTTGCAAAATTACAACCTCCTGAGTCAAATCCTTGCACACTTGTTGCGTCCGCGTCAATTTTACATAACATGCCCATGTGACCTTGAAAAATATGTCAAGGTCACCCATCTGCAATCCCAAGCAAGGTCTTATTTAGAAACATCTTCACAAAAATTCTACATTCCCAAGTCTAATCTTTCTTGAGTTGTCGCGTCCGTAACGCATGCAACAATGTGTCGAAGAAAAAGAAGAAGAAGAAGAAGAAGAAGAAGAAGAAGAAGAAGAACAACAACAACAACAACAACAACAAGCGGAAGAAACGGACACAAATACAATATGCCCCCCCCCCCCCCGTTGCACGGGGAGACAGAATAACCTTGCCCATTGGCACATAAAAAGTAAATATCTTGAAATAGGGATGAATGTGCTTGCCAGATAAATTTCCTATACTCCATTCTTTATCCATTTCTGACGGTCAGTTTAATGAACTACAAAGAACATACTATTAGACTCTTCACATATTCTGGTTGGTTATTTCATGCTGGAGTCTTCCATTTCACCTTGATATGGTTCATGTGCCACAGTGGCCCGTCGGTGCGAACGTACTTTACATTTTTCAGGTAGTATCTTGACAAAAAAAGACAGACTCCAATGGGTTTAGCATTGGCTGCTCTAAATACATCTTTTGGTATAGAATATATGTGTCACATGGACTGTTATGTGAGCTAGAATAACTAAGAGTGTGCCCCAGCGGTCACACAAAAACAAATTTTCATTCAAATAAGATAACAGCCACAAAAGTGCGAAAAGCGTGTCTAGTATGGGGTGCCTATCGGTTTTGTAAGCGGCCACTGCAACACAGGGATCAATGTAAATCCCCTATGCCAAGGCATAGGGGCTACTTGCCGCTCTCTGAGGTCACCAGAGACGAGATCTTTGGCCTGTGGTCGGCTGGTCAATCCCAGTGAGAGGTTGCCAGGAGAATGGGACACTCCATGTCAGCAATACAAAGGTGGTTAGACGTGAGAGAGGAGAGGAGAGGACAGGGTATGCAAGAGCAAAAGCTGCATCTGGAAGAGCAAGACTTCCAGATGGGAGGGACAACCGATACCTGGTACAGTACGCGAATAGGAAAGACACAGGTTCGTTTCAGCAGAGGATTTCCGTCAGCAGTAGCACCAGACCGGCATCTTTGCAGCTGCAATTTTCTACACAAACTAATGTTTAAAGCAGCCGATGCTAGACAAATAGTGGTGCCATTTTTTTCCTTTTTTAGGGGGGTGGGGTGTTGTTTTTTGTTTTGTTTTGTTTTTTTGTTTGTTTTGTTTTTCTGTTTTTTCTCTCTTTTTTGGGGGGGGGAGGCAGCAATATATATTATCCATCTTCTTAAAAACAAGATGCTTATATTACAAAGTTTTATCTTGTCATAGCAATGTATTATCTCTCACAAACGAGTTTCCATAGCACACGCAATCAAAAGACGGTTAAATTAGTTTTCCGTGGCTATTTTTGTATCGGAACCACGATCAAATCTATCATGCATATGTACTATACAGATTTTTTCTTGTCATTCTGTTTAGCTGTATTTGCTACCATAGTACATGGCGCCCTGTCCACAGCATTCCTGCCGGTAAGTATCAACCGCTTTATTAACGATAACAGGTTGCGGGCAGATGCGACTAGGTAAAACTTCCACTCCAGATAAACGTTTTCGGCAGGCACTAGCGCAGGTTTCTCGGTTCTTAGGTAGGTATTCTCATCCGTTATAATCTCACATAAAAAAGCATATCATTACCTGCATAGTCAGGACCACAGAGAAAGTATACAGACACCCTGCAAGTAGTTTCTTCGCAGGAAGTTTCAGTTGGTTATTTTCATGTATCCTGTCATCTGAAGCCAACAGGGTGACGACATCGGTTTTCCAAGCTCTTACTGATTACTTTCCGATCTGTTTTGGAGAAGGTCCAACACATTAATTATGCCTTTCATTTTCCAGATAGTTGTTTGACCCAGTGCCCTGATAATTTTGATGTTGTTATGCATGGTCCCTGATTCAACTTAATGATATCTGCGAAATTCGAATCCCTGAGTGAAATGTACCAAGGGCTTTACACAACAAATTAATCATGGAAGTACGGCGTTCTCTGTAATGTGCCTTTCATCAAGTTAATCACTTCACTTGATCATAGAGACAAGTTGGCAGGGAATCAACATTAAAGCTTTGAACGGTATGGAAGTGGCCTAAAGCGAATCACCCCCACCCCCATCATTAGGGAAAGAAACATAAAAAGACACCCGAGTGTCTGTCCACGGTACTGATACTAGTGCGTACGGTTACCCGCGTACCCATATGGTCAGCACCCGTACTCATGAGTCTTTGTTCGATGATCTGCATTAAAGAGAAAAAAACTAGTAATTTGAATCACTCGAATGATGACCCATTAATATTCTCACAAATATAATATGTATATGGTAATATTTAATAGGAAAGGAAAATGTGCACTGCAAAAATGCGTTTCATTAGAAGTTTTATCGAATGGGTGGACACACTCAAGTTGATATGTTAAAGACGGATTACTGAGGAGTTTTTTTTTTTTTTTTTGAAAAAAAAAAAAATTAAACGGTCGTTTGTTTCAGCTTAGTCCCAACTCTTTGCTTGTAACGATGTGACTAACTGACAACTTCGTTTGTTTGGTCTAGTAATGTTGGTACCTTTTAATTTGATTCATGTGCATAGTATGTTTGATGTGATTTTGCAATCGAGAAGTGCAAGGTGTAATCCAATAAGAAATATTCTAAAGATTTCCGTATGAAACTTGAAAGAAATGCTTAACAATCTTTGTTTGAAACCAGCCATAACCCACATGTGTGCAAGACATAAAGCTAGATGCCTTTTTGGGCACGGTCATGCAGAACAGATACGATTGAATAATGACATTGACTATAGAATAACAGTAAGTTGATGCGACAGTTCATGAAATTTGCTAGAGCTAATACCACTACGTTTTCAGCAAAATAACATTTTATTACCACCTTCTTTTTCAAACATAAGGCATCATTTTTAGCCCTGTTTACCTGTCACTGAGCAAATCTTATGAAATCTGTTTGCGTCCCTCGGCCGTGCTACTATTAGTCCATTGGACTTTTACACTTTCGACTTCTTCGGACAGATCATTCATGGAATGTTTTGCGTTTGCACATGGATGTTCCCCAGGTGCTTCTTTACCACGTTTGCTAGTTTTTTAAATATTTTTTCCCATTTTTTTTTTCTCAAAAAACACATGACCAATTGCCTTGATACTGCTTAAGGGGTAGCCTGGGGTCACGTAGTCCACATTGTAGATACCTGGTGGCTTTACATTTTGACCCTATCTTATATGGATTTTTACGTGTTAAAGCAATTAGTGACTTGTTCTCCAGAATAACAGAAGAGAGTTGTCGTAATTTATATCAGAATATCATCTGACTAAAGATGATGAAACACTGTGAAGGTGATAAGGATGTGTTAATTCTTTGGCGAAGCTATGGGATATCAAAGTTTGGGACCACACATCGGAGACTGCTAGCACTGTGAACGTGTACAGCAGAACAGTTCCAAATAGGTTGTATGGAATGTTTTAATTTTACACAGAGATGTTTTTCAAATAGATCTCTATTCTCTGCTGTCTCGGCAAAGTAAATGATGATGCAATTTTGTTTTCAATTAAATATTAATTTTACATTCATTTTTGGAAAAAAATATGCATATTTATTCCTCTCAAAAATCACCCAGCCAATTGCTTTGATATTGAATAAATGGTCACTGGGGGTCACGTGCTACACATTTTAACCACCAGGAATTACACATTTATCTCCTTTGATTGAATATTTAAAGCAAAGTACAATGATGCACGTAATTGCAATACTGTGAAACTGTTCTATGAAGTAATTTGCTCTTGCACATTGATGATCACCAGATTGAGCTGCATCAAATGTTTGTGATGGAAATGCTGATGCAATTAGTTTGTTTCCTATGATAGGAGATGCATATACAGTGCTAAGTAAAAATAAAAAGACCTTTTTTGCTTTTGTTTTGCCGAGTCAGTAGATGTGACACACTGCTTTATATCTAGACAATGGTGATCCTAGGTCCATGTTTACTAAAACTTTAATGGGAATGAACCCATGCGGTTTCTTTTGCTTTTGCTAGTTTTGACATTGAGCGACATTGAAAGGTCAAAATGACATATAGGCTTGGTAATATCAAACCTTTTGTCATCTGATGGCAAGCATTATTATTACACATGTAGTTAGTATGCACCAGTAAAATGTGCACAAGCAGCAGATTCAAGTCAGCAGAGCACAGGATCATCATGAACCACTTATTGTTTAACATCAATACTACATTTGCCTACTTGAAGTGACACTCTTGCGGAATCTGACGATTTTGTGTATTCTTTCTGCAGGCTGGGGTACCTGTGGTGGCTCTACCATTTGTCCTGAGTACAAGCATATTTCTATCCGTAAGCACGGAAAGTAAATATATAAGACGAGTTCCAATGGACGACATCACATACCCAGAATTACACCGTCAGGTGTACAATCCTAATCATGTGGCTGATGACAGGGTAATATCTGTAACCTAGTGAACCACATCATGTAGCTTAAGTAACCCTGCCAGGTGTTCAATCCGCATCTCGTGGCTGATGACCTGGCATTGCCCCTGACATAAACCTACTGCTTGCAGAAACTGCAAATAGGGATATGCTGTATTACTTTGAAGCTCGTCTATATTGGCATAACAATACGACTCAAAACAGAAACTGCAGTCAATATTTCTTTCGGAGCATGAGAGCGTGCAAGTCCAGACCAACATGTCGAACCCCAAGGTAAAGGTGTTTGAAAATACCAAGTTCTTTGTTGGTCAGTGACGCCAATACGATGAATAGATCGCTTTGAGGGATATACAATTTTTACAACATTATACATCTCCGTACATACAAAGACATAGATGGGAAGAAACGCTGGTGAGAGACCAAAGATTAACACATAGGTAATTTTAATTTGTGATAGATGTTGTCATTGGCTATCATATATTTAATTGCAAACCCACTAATTTGAGCTATATTACCTACTATAACACCGTCATATCTAGACGAGAAGTCTCGAGAACAACTACGTTTCTGTAATGCAATATATGTAACTATAAATATGATGAATGAATCACCCCAGAAATTAAATATTCCCGACAGTCTGACATCCCAATAGGAGCAACAGTCTCCTGGGATTGGTTTGCGTGTTTAGGTCAAACTGATAAATACTATACTTTCCACGTTATTTCACGATGTTTCCTATGATTATTTATCAAGCGAAAAATATATCAAATATCTTGATTTGTCTATCGACTCAGTGCCATAATGCAGCAACAACTGTACATTTATCACAAGGGGACAAGAATTGTCCTTTTGTGAACCTGGTGCAAACATGTTGATCTGTTCTTGGAATTTATAATTATTGTACAAATTTAATCATTATTTATATCTGGTTTAATGTTATAGGTCATACTGTCTTTATATTTTACTTGATAGTAAGCCAAAGGGTGACACTTGATATTGACATTGGTTACCAACCATGACATGTCCATTGCTGATAGACACCAGAGGCATAAAGCCGTATCTCGGCAAATATTTGTTAATGCAGCACTTTACACATTAATTGAGTAGTCTTTTTTTAACATCCATACTTTACCCAATTAAGGTGCATGTGTCTTAATTTTGATAGTATCATAATTTATTCCAAGAAACACAGTTATATAAAGAATACTTCTTCAACATCAATGAAGCACGATGATATCATTTCTGTATGCAACCCAAGGTATAATTGTACTTCTGTAACTGCTAGCATGTACATATTGTATGCACCACATTGTAAGATGCCTCTGCACTACTTCTTCAGTGTCCTCATGATTAATCAGACTTTTAAGCTCGGTAAACATGGATTCTCAAATACGTTAACGCAAATGAAACTGGATGTGTGTTTTGAAGTCTTATACTGAGTTGTGATTGTATGTCACTTGGTCTGCCTTATTGATTGCGTTCAATTGATTGTGGGATTCTGAGACGAATCAAGATATAGGTCATGGATCCGAACGAGAAGTGGATGTTTGTTAACATTGCCATGCTGATACTGTCGACATTTTCAGTTCATGTTTTGAATGACCTACCACTCAGTGCTGTACTCAACCTTGCGCTCATTAAGGCCACTTTGTTTGATGCTACAACTTTTTTTCTTCGATTGATATACTAGATAGGGAAACTGTGCGCCAGAACAGTCACGGAGAGATGGGAAAAGTTGTGTTTTAATGGGAGGGAAAATGGCGTCAGTGAAAACTATTATTAAAGCAAAGCAAAACTTATATAATTTAAAAGTTGGTTTGATTCATTTGCATGTTGAGCTTTATATTTGTCACATCGTAATCATTCATAACTTGCCTTTTTTGAACGATCTGAATAAAGGTTAAAATGTATATATATATGCATATATATATATATATATATATATATATATATATATATATATATACATATATATATATATATATATATATATATATATATATATATATATATATATATATATATATATATATATATGCATATTTTAAGTGTGAATAAAACCCCCATCTTCTGCGGGGTTTTGGTGTGATTTGTAAGGTCCATCTTTGTGCATGCCCTTGGAATGGAAAATGACAACCTGTATGTATCAAATGTACAGGGTGGCCTTTTACAGATCAAGGGTAGAAACTAAACCAGAGGAGAAGCACCTCCAGTGATGAGGGGGCTAACAATTCTGTTATTATTTTTCACCACCTGATTAAAGTGTACTAGAGCTCAAATGAAACAATACAGTGAAAACTCAAAGCGACACTCAGTTATCTGACATATTCATTATAATGACACAAATTTGAAGGGACAGAAGTTGTTGTTCCTTTGTTTTTTGACTCATTAATCTGAAATATTCAGATATCTGACAAATTGTCTTGGAAAAATAGTGTCATTCTTACAAGTTTTCATTGTGCCTGCTATATGTTGATCCTTACAAACATTAAAAATATAGCAATAAATAAAGCAGACTTAGTGACATACAATAACAACTCAGTATCAGACTTCAAAACACACATCAATTTTAATTTGTGAGCAATGCGCCGATATTCAAAAGCATGAGCTCATGGTGAGTGACATCGCCATAATGTTCATGTGATGGTGAACATGGCAATGACCGCGCAGATACCACATTGATGCGATGACACCGCAAGTGGCAGAGAACCTGTCAAATTTTATACAAACACATCTTCGCTCGTGTAATATATACAATGTAAAACAACGAAATATGAAAAACACACACTTACTTGTGAAACTACTGAGTAATCCTCAGGTATTCTTCTAGTTCCACCTCTTCGCAGTGGCTTCAGCAACAGGTCTTTCCATACGTCACTGTGGCTGCTTTACATATGTTATAACACATTACGCGTGCGCATTAACGATCTCCAAAATACGCTCGCTCCCACCCTAGAAATAAATTTTTGTTTGATCATACACAAACCTACATGTATGGAAATGTTAACAAAATATTCATATTCAGCCCTGTAAATTAAGGTCTTAGAGATATTACTATAATAGCCATGAATATTTACTCGCAAATGTACCCAAATTTCATATACATGTATATGTATATTATACATGTAAACATATGTTCACGTCCTAATGAAAACAAAGGAAAAACAACAAAAAGCCCCACCTCTAGGCTTTAAGCCTTGTTATTTTTATTTTTCGTTTTTGTTTGTTTGCGCAATTGGAAATATGTTTCAAAACAGGCTATATGCTGTAGAAAAATTCATGCCGTGGTCTCGTTATTGTGGTTTTGTCTAAAAATTAAAAACATGCAAGAAAAGCCGGGCAGGGGTTCATCTTGACCCTTCTTTACATGTAATGGTCATTTTGCATTGCTCAACTGGGACAAGTGGTGAGAGTAGCAACCATTCTCACCACAGTGTTTTCTCTTGATGGTGCACTTAAGAATTAAAAAGCCGATACATTTCATTGTGTTCATCTTGCTCTATTTATAGGCCCATAACATTTTTCAGTAATATTTAGAGGAAAACCAAAATAATGCAATAAAAATACAGGATTGAAACAGTCAATTTTTGATGAAATTACAAAAAAAAAGTTTCGACGGCATTTTTATGGCTGTACAGAGATGACACCCCGTGGTCACCAAACAAATTAAAGACAATTGACAACACAGATCCATATATTTTATGTGTTAATACATTTCACCTGATGCAAGGTTCAGTAAAAATATATATATATATATATATATATGTATCGGACAGTTAAAATACTGTGGGTCTCAATTTCACACACAATGTTGGTCTTCCTCTGAAAAAAAAAAAAATCTGCTGAAGATTTTTTGAGGCTGTCAAAAACACGTATGAAGATGCTATGGACCCAGAGCACATTGAAGTCTTGCCTACAATACTCAGACCAACATAAAGATAGCCAAGTGAGACTGAAAAACTACAAACACCTGTGACAACATATTGACTGTCCATATACAATCCATTCAGGACTTGGTCAACAAGTATCTTGAACAGCACCATCATATTGCAACAGATTGTTCTTTGCCAAATGTGCGATTTGTGGCCGGGATGGAAGTAACAAATGGACTTGGGGTCACAGTGGTCGTAGAGTGTATAAAATGTAAGTACCCTTCATCCCCTACACATTTCTGTCAAAAACTTGTTGTGCCAGATAAACGTGGAAGGCAACGGGCCAGCATGACAAACCAGCTAAGTCTGTACATACCAAATGGATATTCTGTTGCCAGAATTTTACTTGCCAGCATTGAGGTGCCTTGCCCCAGTGAACCAACCATGCAGTATGTTACTAACTTGGTCATGGAAGCCTGCTTTGAACTGTGTAACATTGCCATTGAGGAAAACCAGACATTCTTGGCCAACGTACTACATTTACGTGAACATTCGAGAGATACTGCAACAATTGGCATTCCAACTGAGGCTGCTGTGATGTATAACAGCCCTTTAAAAGGGCAGTCTTATCATCACTCTGGGACTCAGGCTGTATCCACATTGATTGAGCAGGACACAGTCTCAAAAATGGTGTTGGGTGTGGCAACTTTCAGTAAACTTTGTTCTACTGCACAAAACCTTCAAAACTTCAGAAGTATAGAGTAATTATAACAGCTGGTCCAAAACCATTACGGTGTTTGCCCATCCAACTATTCACAGCATAAAACAATTGGCAACGCTGATTCTGTTATGGCACAAGAACTGGTGAATCAGGTAAATAATAGAACAGCATCTCTGCATCTTTCAGAACAGCGCACAGATGGTACCAGTCAACTTTTGCAGGGTGCCTATGGTGCACAAAATGAAAATGTTATAATAAAAAAAATCTGTGCCACGCATGTTTATCGCAATGAAAGGAACTGTCTGCACAATGTGAGGTGCATTAAGTTCTCAAATGAAGCATTACAAACAAAAGTGAAGCTATGCACAAGTGTATTCTGAAAGGAGTCCAAAAGTCAAGTACTTGGGTATTTTTGGCATTGATTGAGCTGGCTGTTTTTTTTGGGGGGGGGGGGTTGTTTGTTTGTTTTTTTAATGACAAGGGTGTCTTGCATCTATATTTTGTGATATTGGCTGCATTCCACGATGCATCCAATACAAAAAGTGATGAATTTTTGCTTGGTATTTAACACCACGAGCCTCTTGAATCTGACATGCCCCACAGGCAATCATCAAATCAGCCCCTGTCCACAATAAACAACCTTAACCTTACCTAACAGACCATATCTGGATCCTTTGTAGTACTTTTCTGGCATACGACAAATGAAGCGGAGCTTCATATAGGTTCAATATGTCAGTGACAACAAAATAGCTCTCAGACTAAATGCGTGTAGATATTTACCTTTAAATGGCTTTAAAAACAGAAAAATCATGTGTATATGTGATACATTTGCATTATTTTACTTATTTTTTATTAATTGAAAATGATAACTTGGAAAATTTCATACAGACATGAGGACTTAGAAAATTTAAGGTCCGTAAAAAGAGTGGAAAATAAGAACTTAGAAAATTTCAGAGAACTGGGAACTTAGAAGACTTTGGAGTGCATTTAAATCCTAATCGGTTTTCTGAATCTGTCTTGGTGTCTTCAAAATGAGAACAGTTTGAAATGCTACACGTTGCCATTGTTCCACATAATCTGTAGTTTGTGTATTTACATTATTTGCATCAATTATTAGACTACAACTTTGGTTCTTGGTTCATTGGATATGGTCATGTCACAAAGTTGTAAACTGAAGTTTGAATGACACCACTATCTTTTATAGTTTTGAAGCTATAGAAGATCTTAATTTTGTTAATTGCCTAATTTGCATAAATTAAAAAGCTACAGCTTTGGTTCATGGTTCATTGCATGTTTTTGTGTCACAAACCTACAAACTGATGTTAAAATGGTACCTCTTTGTATAATAGTTTTTAAGTTATTCAAGATTTAGACTTTGTGTATTCGCCTTATTTACATAAATTATATATATATATATATATATATATATATATATATATATATATATATATATATTATATATATATATATATATATATATATATGTCTGAAGCCAAGAAACGTATCTATCTATCTATCTATCTATCTATCTATATCTATCTGTCTATCTATGTGTGTGGGTGTGAGTGTCTGTAATCTCTTTGATGAGCTTATCGAGAATATTTCTATCCTTGTATTGGGGCATTGTAGTGTCCCAAAGTGAGGGGCGCTCTCTATATGCTTCAATTAACTTGTCTATTTGTGCTGCAGTTTAGTTTGCATCCTCGTGAAGGACATTTTCTGCAGCAGTGGGATCCATGTTGGCGCGCGGCACAGAAAGGTTGCAGTGGCAAAAAGAAAGGTCACTAGAGAACAGGGCAGGGTTCTTTTTATTTCGATTGATTGGTTATGCAACGAAGTGGCTACACAGTTCACAAGTACTTGCAAAGGGCTCGTGCGACGCAACAGAACACGGTAAAGTCCGACAGTGCTGGGTTGCATGTGACTTGTTGCAGAAGCCAGTTTTGCCCGTGGCACAGTGGCTACACGAAGCAATTCGTTGCATGCAACGCGTCGCATGTGACATATCACATCGTGTGTCGCGTACTTTTAAACCTCAGCTCCAAGTGGTGTACATGTTGTAGTGAGAAATTTGTGTTGGGCTAACAAAAGCAATTCAATGCAGGATTATTATATGAAGAGCCAAACCCACCATGTGCTGTGGTGATAACACAAAGGGCCACTTTGGCATCATTAATGGCACAAGACACCCAAGCTGACTCTGTAATGTTCATGAATTTTATTCAGTTTCTGGGAAGTGGATCACAAAGAATTCAACTTTCATAGCATGTGACCCTCCATTATGAGGCTGGGATCTGTATGGCCTCTAAAACCCTCTGCATGGTCACCCATATGTAGCACAACCTTGCAACTACTTCACCCAGGCCACACGGGGCCTGGTTGTAACTAGATACAGCCCATCAGATGTACAAAGCTGTGTTGATAAACGTTATGCTGTACTGAGCTGGAAGATATCACGGAGCAATCAAACTAGTTTATTTGCTCCATGAAGATATATACTTAGCTCCATTAAAAACGCATGAATTTCAAAGTTTAATTAACTCATGGGAATGCGTATGTTAAACTCAAATTTGTACCCATCTGTATCAGCAACCAAGTGTGAACAAGGTGAGAATTGGTTGCTTCATAATTACGCAATAGAATCTGTTTTGACCCATATGGCCCACGTGAGTCCAATTCAATTAAAGTGTATTGTGTAGCATTGAGGTGAGTTTCTGGGTGTGTCTGGGGTGAATACAAGTTGGGGACAAAAAAATGCCAGCACTGTCACTGTCACTTGTGAAGTATGCCTCGTCTGGGAGTGGATGATAGGCAACGTGGGTTTGGCATGCTGCAAGCTGGATGCAGTTATACAGAGGTTGCTGAACGATTTGGATGTCGCCAGTCAACAATAAGTCGTTTAGTGGAGCGGGAAAGAGAGACGGGAAGTGTAGCTGACCGTCCGCGCCCTGGGCAGCCACGTGTGACAACCCGAGCTCAGGACCGTCATATTCGTGTTTAACATCTCCGTGGCCGTTTTAGGCCAGCCTCTCTAACAGCCAGAAACACAATTGCTGTCCAAAATCGCAGAATCAGTGCCAATACTGTCCGCAGGCGGTTACATGAGGCACATCTGCATGCAAATAGACCATTCCATGGTAACATCCTTAATGCAAGATCCCGAAATGAACGTTTGGATTGGGCGCGACCACGATCACGATGGACAATGAATCATTGGAGAGCCATTCTCTTCACAGACGAATCCAGAATATGCATCGATCGCCCAGATGGGCGACAACGTGTATGGAGGCCGCAAGGAAAACGATATGCAGATGCATGTGTGAGAGAGGGCAACCGCTGGGGAGGACCCAGTATTATGGTCTGGGGAGGCATCTCGATTCGCTACAGAACCCCACTTGTTGTTCTGGACGATAACATCACAGCCCAACGCTATATCGATGAAGTTCTGCGTCCTATAGTCCTTCCATTCCTTGAGAACCATGACGACATAATCATGTTCCAGCAGGATAATGCAAGGCCACATTCTGCACGCATCACACAACGTTTTTTGGAGGACAATCAAATTGATGTCTTACCTTGGCCTGCTTATTCACCTGATCTGTCGCCTTTTGAACACTTATGGGACCAACTGAAGACGGCTATAGGACAGAGGCAACCCCCTCCGCAAAACCGTCAGCAACTTATTGCAGCTGCACAGGAAGAGTGGGAAAGGATTCCACAGGCCAGAATTTCAAGATTAGTACACTCTATGAGAAGGCGCTGTGTTGCATGTGTGACTGCTGCAGGGGGACACACAAGATATTGAAGTGTGATTTTGCCAACTTGAGATGGTTGTAAAGCAAGTGTGTTCACTGAACTGTATCATTCAAAAGTTTGGTAAAATTGTTTAAGGTCCGCTGAAAAAAAGTTTGAGGACCATTTGTAAGCAATTTTGATACAAAAGAATTTATTCCAATAAAGGAATAACTAAATGTTTACCACATGCGTTTTTAATGGAGTTCAGTATATATTAACACGTTTTATTGGCTTTTTTTAAAAGAAAATTAAAGACCTGTTGCTGCCAATTAAGAAATCTGATACCTTTTAGGTCTACAAATCTACATACTGTTTTAGCGGTAACACTCAATCTGTTGGAAACGTTGGGAAAAATCCAACTGAGTGGAACCACTCACTTGGACCTGCTGTACAACGCATTGATGAATGGGAGCACTCATTTGGTACAAAAAGATTCAAAATGAGGCCCAAATGAGGGAGACCACTCACTGTGACCCAGTGCATCAAAGATGGAAGAAATTCTAAGTGGGGCCCTTTTGAGGGAAAACACTCATCTAGGCCTGGTGTGGCTGCATGAAAGCTTAGGGTCACTGATGGGTGGAAACACTCAGTTGATCCGGAATCATGTCAAAACGGAGGGAAAACACTGACTTGAAAGACCAGAGCTGTTTGTTTTTAATCCTATTTGAGTGAAACCACTCATACTTTTCAACATGCCATGAATAGTTGATGAAATAAATAAAATGATATTCTAAAAGATTTCTTTTTTAAATGTTGAACATATGACTGGTACTCTCTCATACAAAAAACAGAGTTCGTATTTTGAGCCCAGGATTTAGAGTTTTAGAAGTGTTCGACGTAAAAAGCATATATATCATCAGCTGAGGGGTCTGGACAATTGGGTCCCGGTTAGGCAAAACTTTAAAAATCCATGCCAGTAGATTACAAGTTCATCAAATTATGACGCTGGAAAGGGATGGAGGGACAACTTGGGATGGTTCTTGAGTTACATCAAAATCACCGGCACTGATTCAGATTGAACTGTCACACCTAGCCCTGTGAGGTTCAGTACACAGTGCTGATAGTGAGATGCATGCATCTGATAGGTTGTCCAGCGACCTACTTTGGCCCATAGTCTATGCGAACATAGTCATCTTCCGCGTCCTGGTAGCTTCCATTCGAACCCACGACAAAATGCCTGAACATTTATGACAAAGTTGTATACATTTATGAGTGAAATTTTACTTTGTGACATGGCCGGACAAATGAATAACAGTACACGCCAAGTCTTTCTTCCGTGTGATACACACCAAGTTTGTTTCGGTAACCTCACCTCAGCGCAGACTGTACAGGGGCGGATGCACGATTTCAGGAAAGGGGGGTCAGTGACTCGTGAGCAAAGCCCAAAACGCCAGTACTAAAGTGACGAAGCATATGGGCTCCCCCGGAAAACTTGAAAAAATAGATGCTCTGAGATGCGTTTTCCTGGCATTTGAGATTGTATTTTCATAGGATAATTTGATATCTCTGAGACACAAAACTCACTAAATTTGACCTCCTGCTGCTGGGAGGGCTGGATAAGTATACACATTTCGCTTCATGGCATATGGTATACATAATGATAATAGTTCTTACCTTTTTTGTCTTTCCATAGTTTCTTGGGACCCTATCTGCTCAAGTCTTGGCTTTTTTATAAGGAAACGATCATATTTATGGCAAATACCAATTATATTAGGCCTAACATTAAAAAAACAAACAAACATATCACTGTCTGAATTGGATCATTCTGTGTCAAAGTTAGGTCATGACTCCACATGCATCATTCACAACAACAAGCCCAGTGGCCGCAGGGAGTATCCTGACCGAATAACACTCACGGACCCTTGCATTTGAAATTTGACCCAGCATAGGACACTGGCCGGAAAGTCAAGTGCTGCACCCATCTCTACATCTGGAAGTAGTTTGACATGCAACTGCCTCTCCAGATTGCCTCTGCAGCATTTTTAAAGTGGTAATATTGAAACATGTTGTATGCTAGCTGCTGGGTTGTTCGATTTTCTGATCTTAGTTTGCAACTAAAACTGAACCTGTAGGCCCATGTACTTCTTTCTGGTCTTGTTAGTCAGTCCTAAATCGTCTCTCTTCTCTGTCTCCCTTTCCTCCCCCCCTTTTTAAGTAGACCAAAAAAGAGGGCTCAGGACCCCTCTGGCCCCCCCCCCTCTAAATCCACCCCTGCCATAGACTTTTCATCACCAAAAATTCTTACATAATTGCCTTTGTCTCCTGGTAATTAGTTAAATTAATTAATTAAAATACGCTTTTCAGCCAAATTGCACTGAATGATGGCTAAAACCCATAATATTCTTTCCATCCAAAACTGTTCGAAAGCCCTTGTCAGAAGACGACAACACATGAAAGCCCTTTCTGTACTACGCTAAGTCTGTGGTGTACGAAAGTGCCTTTAAAAACTTAGAAAAGAGCATGTATTTAGTGGCCTCTGTCAAATACGACTGCAGAGGACCAGCATTTCTGTATTTTCCATTCAACACTACAGTCAACTTGTGGGCTTCGTTTGACACCCTTACTCCGCTTATTATGTGTGACACGTGAAGTCATAATCTCTACACACTTCACTAGGTTTCTTTTACCCATACCCCACCATAAACAATTCAAATGATGATCTATCATTTCATTTTTTTCATAAAAACTACTTAACAGGTTCCGCAGTGGGATGCAGGAAAACAGCCAAGACATAGCTGATATTTTTGGACTTTTTTTCTACTCCACAGATATAAATGAGCGCAGAAGCGAAGAAATACTAACCGTATGGCTGTAGCTAAAGTTTTAAACATTCACCCAGGATAAACAATTGAGAACAAAAGAGCAAAACTTTTGGCTATAAGATATGGCCCTCATCAGGGACTCTGATAAGCTGGGTCAAAATGTGAAGCATACCAGTCTATATATATGTTTGCTACCGTGTGATCAAATCAGCTGGCCACGCAACCTTCACTGTTCGAAGCGGCGGGGGGGGGAGGGATGACGAAATGACCCCCCCCCCCCTATGAGATAGTTATTCCTTATGCAGTTTTCCTGAACATATTTTCCACCTCCAGCCCAGACAATAAATCACAAAAGTGCGTGGTTGCATTGCCACATGTGTCATATAGAAGAAAAAAACAGTAATCAGGTCAATTTTAGATTATGTCCAATTCAGCTTTATCAGCCATTGGTAAACAATAGTCCCTCTATAGCTGTCACCAGCCAGAGATGGTTACTTAATACTTAAACTAAAAGGGATAAATGGTCCCTCGTGACAGGTCAAATAGCATGGAAAGCAAAGGACTTAATATTTCGAAGACAGGTTTCTCATGAGAGGCTGGTCTCACACATCACACAGAAGTCTTCGGGCAGGGGCTTGTGTAAACTGGACAGAGACAGAACATTTCAAGCCACAAAGGAATGTAATGCATTAACAGGAGCGCTGTCTTGATGCCTGTGCGTAGGACTAACCCGGCCATTCCATCCTCGCATTGAGTATGGAGATCGGACCCCCCCCCCCCACACACACACACACCCTCCTGGTGACCACTGCTTATCACCTTATCACTAAACAGTATAACACTGCCCATTACATGGACCGGTGGGGATTGTTATGACTTACTAAGATGAAACCAGACCCAGTGTATTATGCACCAAACCACTGGCTATATTTATATCATAGTGACACAGAAGTGGACGCTTCTCTGTGATGCCGTTCAAAGGACTAAAAAAACCACCAAATCTGAAACAAAAACATATGACTTCAACAGAAGTTACATGTGTTTGTATTTGCGAAAGAATAAGTAAAACACAGACATGTGTGGTACCTAATATACATTTTATATCTCAGTGTATTCATTTAAACTCTCAGTTGTCTAGTCATACCACTATGACATGAAGAAGATGTAGTAGCCAAACATAACAGACCTTGGATGCATAATGCAATTTACTTGGTTCATACACTGTCTGTAAACGCTTGAAAATTCTGGAATTCAAATTTTAAAACAATATATGGATTTTGAAGGTCACAGCCAGTCTTTTTTAATCCTTGGCAAATCCCAAATTGTCCTATTAGTTTTAAAATGGACTCTGTTTTATGATTTTTACTTGTTATGCCCCTCTCCTAATGGAGAACGGGCATATAGAAATCCCTTTTTCTATGCATCAATGTGTCCGTGCATCCGTTCATCCACATTTTGTGTCTGGCCTATAATTCACTTGTCCCTCAAATTAGATGAATGAAACTTTATACATATAATAGGTGCATCTGGACATAAGGGTGCATCATGTACCAAAAAAGGTTACTAGGTCAAGTATCTGAGTCACAGTGACATATTCTTGCAAAATCGTGTCCAGGCTTTAACTCCTTTACTATGTAACTTAGATTAATGAAACTTTACACACAGATGCATCTGCACATAAAAGTGTGTCATGTACCAAAACAAGTCACCAGATCAAGTATGTGGGTCACGGTGACACAATCATGTAATACTACATAACACTTCATGTCGAGGCTTTAATTCTGTTTTCCTTCAAATTAGATAAGTAAAACTTTAGACACAGGTGCAACTAGACATACGGGTGTGTCATAAACCAGACGTAGATCGCTAGGTCAGGTATATGGGTCACACTGACATATTCTTGTAAAATCGTGCTCGAGATATGTCTTTTACTATTTAACTTAGTTTCATGAGACTTCACACACACACACAAATATCTTCAAAATAAGAAGTGTCATGAAACAAACGAAGGTCACTAGGTCAATTATCTTCGTCTCCGCTATTCGTGTCAGGGCTACAATTCGCTTGTCCTTCAACTTATCATAATAAAACCTTACACACGCTGCCCCTGGATATACGGGTGTGTAATGTACCAAAAGTAGGTCATTATGTCAAATATGTGGGTGACAGTGACATATTCTTGTAAAATCATGTCAGGGCTATAAATCTTTTACTATTTAACTTAGTTTCATGAAACTTCACACACACACACACACACACACACACACACACACATACACACACATATCTGGACCTGGAGGTGTGTCTTGAAAAAAATAGTTCAGTAGGTCAAATATCTTGGTCATGGTAATACATTCGTGTAAAACTACATTACACTTCATGCACGGGCTATAATTCAGTTGTCCTTTGACTTAGATTCATGAAACTTTAAACACCTGTGTACCTAGACACAAACGTGTGCCATCCATAAAAGTAGGTCAGTAAGTCAAGTATCTGGGTCACAGTGATGGCATTTGTAATTGGCTACAGTTATTCCAAAATGAAACCTGTGATTAGCAACGCCATAAATGAGGTGACGAGGGCATGGATACAGCAATCTCTGATTGCCTTTTAATTATATCTATATGCAATATCTTGCTGCTTTGCAGATAATCTATCCACTACAATAAATAATACTGAGCAAAATAAGTAAGTAAAGCTTGAAACGATGGATTCATGAAAATAAGACTTGGACTGCAAAAATGCTTTAAACTCCAGACCTAACCTTCGGTTGTAGGATCATAGATTAAAAAAGAAATAAAAGATGTCACTGCAGCTTTACCTGCACCCAATCCCCATCACCTACATGTATACTGCACAGACTGGACTATGAATCGCTTCTTTCATCTCGGTTGAGGTTTTTCCTCATTGACGGCTTTGAAACTGATAAAGTAGGTGCAAATGAGTGGGTCCGCTCAGTTGGTCTGTTTACAGGGTTGTGTATGAATTGAGTGTGTCCACTCAAGCAAAATTGTAGATACACCAATGTCTGTAAATCAAGCAAAAAAAACAAAAAACAAAAAAATGAATTTTATGTCTATAAAATATAACGTGTTTATTAAAACACAACTTAACAGACATCAACGTCTTTCACTTCTATGATTGAAGAAATCAAATATTGTGTACGCATTTTTCCTGAATATTGGTCTTATAGAAAAGGCCATTTGCCACTAAAATAAACAGTGTAATGTGTTAAAAGTACATTTCCACTGATATTCCAATGAAATATCAGTTCCAGCGGAATACCACTGGTATATCAGTGTCCAAGTATGCCACTGGTATTCCAGTCGAATGCCATTATTATTGTAGTGGAATGCCATTGGTACTCCAGTGGTCACTAGTATTTTAGTGGAATGCTATTGGTATTCTTGTATTCCATTGGAAACAAACAATATTTCAGTGGAATTTCAATGAATTTCATTGGAAATCCACTGAAGTTCCAGTGAAATACCTTTGTTATATCCCAGTGAAAACCCAGTGGTATTCCTCTGGCCTTCCACTGAAATCCCACTGATATTCCAGAGGAATTTCAATAAAATACTAGTGTACATTTTTATGGGGAATTCTACAACAAATGGAGGGAAGCCATAAAAAGGGTTCCACAAAAGAAATGGTTTGGATGATTTATCCAAATTGGATATTATATTTGGTAAGTAAAGGTCTATTTGAATGCAGGTCATGAACTGTAACAGATAAATATCAGCTAATCATAGATTCAGCCTCATAGCCCAGCTTTTCCAGAAGAGATGTCATCCTCACCCTTGAAGTTTTTGTGGCCTATACCCATTCCATCTGATGTGGTCTTTGTTGTGAAAATATGACATAATATAATCCAGACTTTACATCTAGCCAGGTAAAGTTGCCAAAGGCCAAAGTTAAAATGGAGTTTTGATCCTTGTGGGAATTTCAAATAATAAAAATTTTTCATTGTAGTCTTCTTTATTTCTATAAATTGATTTACTCTTTCTCACTTGTATTGTATGGCTGCTTACATAAAGATATTCATAACA
The DNA here is from genome assembly GCA_964020975.1 of Hermodice carunculata. NCBI lineage: Eukaryota > Metazoa > Annelida > Polychaeta > Eunicida > Amphinomidae > Hermodice > Hermodice carunculata. Next base: position 12,348,106 of record OZ026612.1, on the reverse strand, counting down.
TGTAGTAATCTGGGCCTGCAATTTTCCTTATAGAACCATATATAAAAAGAGTATCTTGCGCATGAAAAGTTTTTAATTTGAAAATGTAAGCCTTTTGTTGTAATTTTGTTTTAAAAAATAGAGTGCAGGACCTAGGTCATTGCATACTCTGCTTGTCCAGTTACTATAAGACTTGTACAGTGTGAAAGTCTGCACATCCATGAAAAGTCAATTTAATTTATATGGACACTGGAGCAATGAAATTTATTTTAAAATGTCATTCAAAACCAATATATTCTACGAACATTGAAAAGCCATTTACCATTCTGCATATAGTGGGGTAAAGGGAGGAAAATTTAGCAACATATTTAAACCAAAGTTGTTGACAATACGTAAATGTTACACTTTAAACATTTCATTTTCGGTGTTCCTGCAACTGGGTTTTCCATTTTCCAGAACTGGTACATGAAGCATACCATAGCACCACAAATATAGACATCAAGAGCAATCTGCAAGAAGTTGTGAAACCATCTGCTTAGCAGTGAGCAGCTGCAACCAAGGATTATGAATCTGGATCTTAAACTCCGGACTGTACAATATTTATGCCCCACGTTTCAGGACTGTCTATTTTACAAAAAGTCAGAAGAATTATTATACAAAAGTTCTGTCTTCTGGTTTTAATTCATTATTTTTTTGGAGGAAAATAATGGTGAAATGAAATTTGTTGGAAATTGTCTGCCAAGGTTGGCATTGGTGCCATTTACCCTTGATGTCCTACCATGGTTGTACATGTCCTGAGGCAATGTCCTACCATGCCTGAACCACAGTGTACCATTGCTGAGTAATGGTGTTTTAGCAAGGGTGTTTGCATATCAGGACAAGCATGTTTTTTACTGTCTACAGACATTTAGTGGAGAATATTCACAGAATATGGAGGATTTAAAGACTAATTATGAAGACTATGGAATTTTTTCTAGGTTGAGTCCAACAACTTTGCCTTTTTTACGGACACAATAATCCAAAGAATTTCCAAAGAAATCCCTTGTCTACGAAGGTTTTACAGACTAATTATGGAGACGGCAAAAGTTTTCCAGCCAAGTGTGGATACTGTAGTTCTAGAATTTTTTGCGCGTGTTTAATTTCGCGCAAACTCAATTTTTATCAAATAACAGATTTTTCGCGCATTTTGATTTCGCACAATCCAATGCCATACAATGTAGTGAAATACAATGCAACTTATTTTCGCGCATTTTAATTTCGCGCTCTGAGTGGTAGCACGAAAAGCGCAAAGTTAAATCAAGCGCGAAAATTTCTAGAACTACAGTATTTATAATGGATCAATTCCAAAGAGAACAGAAAGTTTCCAAAGCAAATGAGTTGCCTACCGTAGAGGGCAAATTTTTGAAATTCTTCCATAGGTTGCAGAACATTCCCAGGGAAATGTCCGTAGATGCTCTTGGAATGTTCAGAAAAAAAATACAGTTTTGCTTCCAGAATGCCTCGAAAACGGGAGGATTGATTTTCATGAAATAAAAAGTATTCAAAAGGCCACGACATTAACTTAGGTTTGATTTCCTGCGTTTTGGGATATGTTGTTTTTTTAGGCATTTTTATGCCACCTAAATATGAAGACATAATTAATATTCGATTAAAATTTATCTATTACGTTTATGAAAAAAGTGAAGAAACCGAACCTGGGCATGACTACGAAGTTTCATTTTGCAAACTTTCGAGTTATTAAGCACTATATGTTTCGAGAATCCTGAGAAAAATCTCCAAATTGGACCCTTTCATAAAATGTCCATTTTTTACTCAAAAAATATTTTTATAATTCTTCTTGGTTTATATACAATCTAGAGATCCTAAGTAACAAGAACATATATCTAGTTATATGGGTATAAAAATAAAAACCAAGACAGGAGAGCGGGTTGAAGACAGTACTCCTCTAAGTGCCTAGCTTTGTTAGTGCTACCTGAATACCTTTGTGTACTAAAGATAAATGAAGGGTTCATGCTTTTTTTTTAATGACAAGGGTGTCTTGCATATATATATGATATTGGCTGCCTTCCATCATGCATCCAATACAAAAAATGATTGACTTTTGCTTGGTATTTAACACAACGGGCCCCTTGAATCTGACATAACCCACAAGCAATCCTCACATCATGCCCCTGTCCACAATAAACAACCTTAACCTTACCTAACAGACCATATCTGGATCCTTTGTACTCTTTTTCTGGCATATGATAACTCAAGCTCAGCTTCATACAGGTTCTATATGCCAGTGACAAGAAAATAGCTGTCTGCTCGTGTGAACCAGATGTAAAACTCTATTCTCAGACTGTATGTGTGTACATATTTATCTTTAAATTCCTTGTGACATAGTAACACAATTGAATTCCAAAGTGAAACCTCTTACAATCTAGGCAACTCTTTTTACTTAACTTCTCGCTTGTGTGCAATCGTAAAACATAGATTCTTCACGTCACCTCACATTGTTAGGATCATGCAAGAAGCCTTGAACTTTGATACACATTTGGGAAGGAGATTTAGGCCCCATGTCTCTGCCTAACGACCCCCATGTCTCAGCTCATTTCAGCGCATTTTCGCAAAGAAAAGATTGTGCCAATTACTACTTTTAATAAGACAAAAGTTTTCAGACTCAAAACTGTACACAGGCAGCTCCGCGCGGATCCATCAACTGGTACGGTGTGCTTTCTGGACAGCTGAAGTACGCAGGAACCATAGTCACAATGCAGGGCATGACTAAGATAACTTATGAACATTTAAACTAGCATATTCAAAAACAACGCCACAAGGGTGTTGGAATTATTTCGAAAATTGTTGCCACAAGGCACCTATATGTATATGTGATGCAGGTGTGACAGTATTATATGTTAAAGTTAAAAATACCGTTCAAAGAATGCAGTACCCTTCGGCCACCTCTCATCTCTTTTGCTGTAAGTGAATAGGAAAAGTGTCCCATAGTATCAGGTATAGTTACTTACACAAATACTACTATTGTACACTTGACCGTTGACCTCAAAAACATAATAGTGTCCCATAATATCAGGTATTGTTACCTACACAAATACTACTATTGTACACTTGACCGTTGACCTCAAAAACATTAGGTCAAATATGGAGGTATAACCTTGACTTTCAATAGCCTTCTAGATCACCCTATGTTGCTTCTTTTAAGATTTAGATTTCAAGATGCACAATGTCACTCAGCCTATTCTAACATGATACCGAATGATATCCCTGAATGGCACAAAATTAGCTTTTAAACTTTTTTTTTCACAAGCACACTATTAATCCTAACTGTGAGGAAGACCCAGGGTGACCTGTGCATTGAGTCAAGATGCCAACATGCAAACTAGACTCCCTACCGACAAGAAACTGGGGGTCGCGAAACCTAACCCTAAGGAAGAAAATGGGATGATTTTATTTTAGGACAGTAATGCATGCTACACAACCATATTATTTATGAAATGACCTGTAAACTGTATTTTGAGCCAGGATGCCAGCATGCAATCGAGACCTTCCACCCGTCGAGCTGAGGTCAAATACTTTCTACCTGCTGGTAAATTGAAATAAGTGCCCTCACTCATGAAATTGGGGACACTTTTTGTGTGGAGTTTCGAAGTTAGTTGGTATATAATCTAATGTATTTTTTTAAATGCATCAGACTTTCATCTACCTCTTAGGTGTATGATGCTGTCATGAATATTATTTTCAGAGTAGAAGGTGGTTTTACCTATTCAGAGGGAGTGATCTTCACATCCTTTGTCTGATAGTCCACAAAACAATAAAGCAGCCCTTAGTTAAGTATCAAAGTTGCGCCTTCAGATAGGATCGCCCTGTTATCACAGAACCAGGGGCTAGGCTTATCACCTCTCACCTGTAAATACTCTCTTAACTTAACCAATGGGTAGAAAGGATCTGAGGTGGCACAAAATGAGATGTGATGGGGGGATCGTGTTAAGTTATGCTTGAAATGCCGAAAGGCTACTTTTGCCTCTACAATTTCATTTGCAGTAGCCATAAAGGTCACATCACTTAAGGACAAGACACTCGCCATTTTCTTGAGGGCCACTGCGATTTCAGCAACACGTGCATATGTGTGAAATGCGAAAAGAAATAAAGCTTGAAAGAGTGTTTTTCATGTTCGGAACGAGCGGGACTCGAACCTGCAACCCTTGGCACCAGTCGCCTAGCTGAAATGGGAAACGCACATATCCACTCGACCAAATCCCCATTCCTAAAAAGAATGGTTCAATGGAGGTAGTTATGTGCGAGTGCCATATCAACACGGTAATGCAGTATATTTACTGAGTCGGCATATATTTCCAGAATCGGGGACTTAAATCCACCAGCATTAAGGAAATGCCGAAAATATATATTTCATGTTCGGAACGAGCGGGACTCGAACCTGCAACCCTTGGCACCAGTCGCCTAGCTGAAATGGGAATGTTTTGTTACATCCATGCAAGAGTGATTCTAATGATTGAACTAATTTCATAAGAATGGGCAAAGTGATTGGTAAGCGGAGATCAATGTGAGGCCATAGCCTGCCTATAGGCTTCTGCAACTAGCTTCTGAATTAAAAACTCTTTAGTTGGGTCAGGGTAATCATGCATTTTATGTATAAAGCTGATGGCAGAAGGATTTGAATATATGGTTTTTAGTGATTTCCCCTGTGCATGCAAAAAAAGCCACGAAAAGTGCCACTGTTGACGTGGTGAGAGGGAGACTGATTAATGTGACAAAGGTTGAGAAAGCAAGATACTGTGCACCAAACATGCTCATATGTTGTTACCGTTTGAAGGGCTGCTGATGAGTTCACTAACTGGGTCATAGTTTGAGCAAGTTCTCTGGCTGAAGGTGCACTGGTATCACTGTTGCTGATTGCTAGCAATAGGGAGCTAGAGCTCAAAACCTCTGGAATTGAAATCCACTTATTGCATCACTTAACTGATTTACCTGGCCCGGTACATGTTTGCTTTTGAACTTTATGTTATGTTGAAGGCAATCAACAACCAACTTGTGGACCCATACCATGACTGTCGGCTCATACAAAGTTTGTTTGTTTATGATGGTGACTAGTGCACCATTGTCTGTATGGAAAATGATACAATGGTTCTTGAGGAGGGAACCCCAAACATGGATAGCTATGACTATGGGTACTAGTTCTAGGAAGGTGATATTCAGGTTATGCCAATGTAGTGGAAACCCTCCTCCCATCCAATCTGAACCTAGAACGGCACCCCAACCCTTGGAAGCTGCACTGTCTGTAAACAAGTGAATTACTGGGCCTGAAAGCCAAGTCTCATCCAAAAACATGGTTTTGCCGTTCAACCTGACCAGGAATTCAAGCCATGCTGCCATGTCAGCCCTTGCTGCTGATTTCAGAGTAATGTGACGCCACCTGGAGGAGGCACGTATTGTGAGATCAGTAAGGCGGCGCAGGAAGCAGCGACCTGGGTGAATGACCTTACAGTTAAATGACAAAAAGCCCAGATGGGACTGCAGCTCATACAATCTGATTGACTGTCCACAAAAATATTTTAGAAGTATCTCTTTAGCTTTTTGAAGCTTTTCCACTGGGAGGTGCAATTCCATTCTTTTAGAGTCAAGGGTTATACCAACAAAGACCACAATCTGGGATGTGCAGAGAGTCTATTCGTAAGCAAAAGGTACTCCGAAGTCAACACATAACCACAGAAATCGTTCAAGAGCTGCCTGGCATTCAAGTTTGGTTTTGTGAACCAAAAACAAGTCATCCAATATGTGTGTGATGTTTTGAATTTTGAATTTATAGACCAGAATCCATTGTAGGGCTGAACTGAAGTCTTCAAATATCCGACAGCTAATACTGCAAGCCCTAACCAGCGTTTTGCATAATAGAAGTGACCTTGCCATTCAAATCATTGTAACTCATAGTCTTCAGGTTGAACGGGAATAAGGATGAATGCATTTTGGATGTCGCTATGTGCCATAACGCGGCCATGCCCTACTCTTTTCACTAAGGCTATTGCATTGTCGATGTCTGTGCACTTAACTCTGCAAAACTTGTGCGGGATACCTTCGTTGACAGAATTAGAAGTCCCTGCACATGAAAGGTTATGCTTGAGCCGGAAACCTCCAGTGCTTTTAGGTACAGAACCCACAGGGCTTACTTTCAAATTTGGGGGACGAATTTTGAAGGGGCCAGCTATGCGGCTGGGGTCCACTTCTTTTTTAATTTTAGCTGTTATGACTTCCGGGTTGTCTAAGGCACTTTGGGAGATTGGTGCTGACTGGGGCCCACATGTACCTTCAAATTCCAGGGAGAAGCCATGTGTAAAGCCATTTACCAGATATTCAAATTTGTTTTTGGGATAACCCTGGAGCCAAATTGCCAGTTTTTTAACATCAATGGGAGTTGGGATTTTGCCTGGAGGGGCCTGTTTGAAAGTTGCTCTGTTGGGTACTCTGATTTTGCTGGCTGCGGCACTTGACCGTGGGGTGCTGACCTTTGTCACACTTGAAGCACCTGTGACTGTACCTGCAGTGGTTGCTGAAGTTGCAGGAACCCATTTGTGGAATTTGACGCCATGTGGGACACAGAGTGGGGCATTGGAGTTGGGCCCCTGGGCCCTGGAATTAAAGGGCTGCCTGTGTGTGCCTCGCATGAAGGCTGATGCAAATAAAACATATGATCAACCTGATTCCATGCAATGCTGTCATCTTGGTTTGCTTTCTGGAAATCTTCGTCATAATCCCTGAAGTCACCCCCATCATTTTAAATTCTGCGGATAAGGTGCTGATAATTCAGCAGGGGGATGCTTGCTGGGGAAATTTCTCTAACAGCTGGAAATAAATGGAATGCATCTGTCCATTCATCTATCGATAGTTGCTTTGCCCTCTCTTCCTTCCATACAATAGAAGGGATATCTTGGCCAGGTCGAGCCTTGGTGGTCAGCCACAGGGTTTGCTTTCACTCAAGGAGAGTACTTAGGTCAATGTACTGCCCCCCCCCCCCCCTCTGAATATTCTGTTTTATTTTTTGAGGGACACAGTTAGCTAATGGTCTTACCATAGAGTGTTGAGAAGGCTGGGGGGGGCAGCTATCTGGAAAATGTAAGATACTAAAGGAGCAAGGATTTCCTGCTGCTCTACCACTAAGTCTACAAAGCTGGCCTCATTGTCATTATGCGGACTGGCAGAATTAGTGGACAAATAATGCGCTGGGGCACTGGCTGTAGTCTTGCCTGACTGAGCTTCTATAAGAGCCCTAAAGCCCTCTGCCAGAGTGGACTGGAGCATGGTGGCTAGCTGGTCAAATTGTGCTGCCTCCACGGCTGGTGGTGCTGCAGCAGCTGTGGACAAAACAGGAAGACAGTGGTTACTCTTGACATGGACCTGGATATGAGAGCCTTAAAACGTGAGGCTCTTAATGGTGACTGTAATGGGAAATTCGTACTGAGACTTGGTGAATTTCATACAGTGTTTTTATACTCTTTGTGCTGTAGGTGCATTTATTGAAAATAAAACTTAGCTTTGTTAGCTGGGATCGTTTGAAATATGCCCAACATGTGCCAGAATATGTTGCAAGAATGTAAAAACTGCAAGAAACTGATCCCGACATTTGGAATGACTTCTTGAAGGGGAACTTTTGTGTAAAGAAAAGTGCTGTTCCTTTCTGCAGCATTGGTGTTGACCACGCATTGGAAAAGGGAAACAGAGGCATGAAAGTTTTGGGTGGTATGGGAGGCATTACAAAACAACCAACTGCCTGAATGATATTCTTCCTTGTGGCCCCAGAGTTATCACGGCTTTCTGCTGAGGCGGATGCAATGGCAAATTTGTCCAAAACAACACAAAAAGTTCACGATAAACTCTCAAAATCACAAGTGGATTACCAAGAAAAACAAGTCATCAAACTGAAGGAACTCTTGGCAGATGGTCAATCAAATCCCTTCAACCTCCAGAATGATGACTTGATCAATCTGGTCACAAAGTCTGTAATGCCCAAGTATGTGAAAGAAGATATTCTGAAGAGTGATGGCTCAGGCCTTCAGGCATACAATGAATATTGGTACCTTTGAATTTTCATGTGTGTCTTCGACCCTGTTTGGTTCAGATGGGTCAGAACTACCATGCACTGACAAGGGTAATTTAACCCATATCTTGGAAGATTTTGTGCAACAGAAGAATGGACAAACATCTCCTCCTGAACACACTGAAACTCACAACCGTGACATGGCTATAGTGATTGATGCTATGGTTCTTGTACAAGAAATTGCATCTAGGAAAGACAAAATGAGCACCTGCAAAGATGTCGCTTCATGTTTTGTGTCAACAGTAGACAGAACAGCCATGCAGTATGGAAGTATCCATGTGGTATTGGACCCCTAAAATGTAGAAACATCTCTAAAGCACAAAACCAGAGAACTTCGAGGTCAAAGAACAACTGGTGGACTGGCATATACTTATAGTGATACTACCCCTATCTAAACGTCATTGAAGCAGTTCCTCACTAACATCAAAACAAAAGGAAGCCTGACAACTTACCTTGCTGAAAAGGTTTTACAACATTACCAACATGAAAACAAAGTAGTAGTTGTCTCCACACAAAACGGTTTAAGGAGCAACAAGGAGAACTATTCAGTTGATCATCTTTTAAGCAATCAGGAAGAACCAGACACCATATTAATACTTCACAGTCTTGATGCTTGCAAGGTGCATTCAGCTGTTCATATTTTGTCTCCAGACACTGATGTGTTTATTTTCGGTATCAAATACCTTCCTAGATTTGGTTGTCATACATGCATCATCACAGGTTCAGCTGGATGAAGACGCAAGGTACCACTGCAACCTATATATGATGAAATAGGAGCAAAATGGTGTATCAGCTCTCCCAGGATTTCATTCCTTCACTGGATGTGACATTGTAGGCCGCTTTGCAGGTTGGGGTAAAAAATCCTGTTGGAAAACATTTTCAATGCTCCTTGTCACCTTAGGTGTAGCTTCATCCAAGCATTTAGTCAGGTACCACAGAGCATGCATCACAAATGGTCACTGACACCTTGGAGAAATTTGTGTCATTCGTACCTACCAGGTACCAAATTGTCTCATGTTGGCAAAGTGTGATGGGAACTTTTCCGTAAATTGCAGGCCGAGTCAGAAAAACTGCCCCCAACAAAAACTGCCCCGGAGCGACATATTGAACGTGCAAACCATCAAGCAATGATATGGCAAAAATGCAGATTCAGCTATGACATGCTTGCCATCTGCAGTGGGACATGGCTGGACAATGGAAAACCAAGTCTTCATACCAATTGTGTCTAAACTCAAACCAGCTCCAGATGCGGTTCTTGAATTGACACAGTGTGGGTGTGCAACATCCAAATGTAGAAATCTCAGCTGCTCATGTCGGAAAGCAGGCACAGTGTGTACAGAAATGTGCAATTGTGATGCATCAGAGGACAAATATGAAAACATGGATGCACAGGACCTGATAGAAAATGAATCTGATGGTGGTGATGTGGAGGAGGACCTGATATGACATAATAGTTAGTACTTTGATTGTTATAAACATAATGCTAATCTGATGTTTTACTATTCGTGTTGGCAATGCAGAGTTTGTTGACAAATAAGCATAAAGCTACATACTATGTCAACACATCTGAAAACATTAGTTAGTTGCTTCTTGATCCTCTGAATGTTCAGAAACAGACAGTATTAAATAGCTTAAATACTGAGAGTGTGTTCATGAACAGTGTGGCTCTGTGCAGTCTACAGAGTAATCTCAATCTAATGTGACCATTCAAGTATGTACAGTAAAATGCAAAGGTGATATGCCGATCTATATACCATACAATGACAAATTCAGAATTGTAAAATATGTATGTTTGCATATGATACTTGATAAAGACTCTTTATGGAGGATTAGAAATACATTTAAAATTGGTATTGTTAACCATGTTACATATCATCATAGAAACTGCATACCTTATTTTGAGCGTTCATATATGCATTATGGTAAGTATTTTCTTGTGACACGAGGTATGCCATCATCTCTGCGGGCAAAAAGGATCTTACAATAACAAAATATGAGTTCATTTCTGCTTGATAAAGTACTGAGATGCTATGTGTGCCAGACTGTTATTGCTTTTTTTTTCATAATCAACATGGAGTGCCGTTAAATGTTAATTGTAGGAGCTGGATGGCGTCACAGATATAATATTATCCCATCCTGGGACTTGGCAATTGGCTAAAATATGATATTAAATTATTTCGCATCAAAATAACAAATTTAGCATGTTTTTTTTTAATTTTATGACCCTTATGTTTGGAAGTTCCAAAATATCCATTAATTGTTTTTTCTTTTTTTTTTTGCACATTTTTGAATGTGCTCTTTAAGGACTCCAAAATGATCTTAAATGAACAAAGAAAAACTGGCACCAAAGTTTTTTGTGAAGAGCAGGGTCTGTCTAACACATTGATATATGGTGCCAAGATATTTCACGACTTGTACAGTGAACCTCAATATTGGACATATACCCCCATACTATTTGCCAGAAAGGTCTGGATAGCACAGCTTTGCCTGTTGCATTCAAATGCAGCCTGTCAGCAAAGAGTTGTGAATCCACACTGATTAAACAATTTGTGTGTGAAAGAGTGTTGGCCCCTTGATATCGAACTATGGCACTCTTCAGTTTGTAGACTGTGTCTGCACTGCAGTAATTATCTCTGGGTCTGGGCAGGATGGTACAGATGAAGGCCTTGCTTTTCTTTTTCTTGTTGATTATAGAGACTGCCATGGTCATGAGATTCTTCCTGGTCCTTTCCTCACTGTACTTGGTCTTTGGGTCCCTGGGAAATATGTCATTTGTCCCCATGCCAAGGAATATCAGTGAAAAGTCAACATCAAATTTGCCTTTGTGGTAGTATTCTAACATGTGATCTGTGGTCAGACCTGGATAGGCCTGCATGACTGTGCCCACTGGTCTTGGAAAAGGGCAGCGTGTATCAGAGCAGATACTGTCACTAATGACAGTTGCCTTTCTTGTCACTGATGGTGGCATGGTCTGTGAGGAATCAACATTGTTCATGGCTGATCAGACACTGAACTGAATGACGATGTTCCATGCCTGTGTTTCTATCCATTTGATCACCTGTGATCACAATAAGTGTCACAATATACTCTGTTTCAAAGGAGATGCCAGAAACCAGCTCAGTATTGGAGTTGAATAATGCCATTTTCTTTAAAGAGTAGGCCCATGCCGACATTAGTGGCAGAATCCTCTCGTGCCATGACAATAAGTGTGACAATTCACTTAATTGGTTTCCAAGGAGATGTGAGAAAACAGCTTAGTATAGAAGTTGTATAAGGTGCTCAGACTCGAGTTTTTATGTCAATAAGCCAACTTTGACACACGTCACATCAGCCAAAGGATTAACTCAGTGTATCCATACTTCCCCAGTGATTCTAACACCTGTGCAAGGCAATTGACCCTGATTTTCACACTCATGCTATGATCTCCAGCTCCATGTGGCATGTGTCAGCAAATGTGTTGAGTCCAATTCTGAGTCATGTTCAACACCAACTTTGTCCTATGACATAAATATACCATCCAAAAGACTGAACAGCATTCAGTCCTTCATGTTTTCACCATGAACAGCAGGACAAGTTCACAGGCAACTGTCATCTCCGCCAGCATATCCTCAGACAAGATTGACCACTTCCCCAGACCTTTGGGTACCAAAATGCGAGCCTACCCAGGAATCACAACACACAGGGTTCTGAGGTATCTCAAACAAGGTCAACTGGACATTAGATTACCCATTATATTTCTTTGTGTTGGGGGCCAATGATATTGGGGATGACAGATTCAACCCCCAAGATACAATGGACAATCTTTTGAACATTGTGTCAGTCATCAAAAGCCAGAACCCCAAAGCACTTGTCTACATTACAACAATATTGCCAAGGCCCAAGGACAGTCACTTTAGTGACAAGCTCATCCACATAGTGAATGGGCTCATAGTGAAGCACAGAGGGCCCTACCAAGTGCTACACACCAACAGATACATCACTGAAGAGTCGGGACTTTATGCCAAGGACAATTAGCATTTGAATGCCGATGGAAAGGCTGTTTTGTCCCCAGTGTTTGAGTCGACAATCCACTTTCAACAAAAACATGTTAGGAAAAACTATTATCAGCCAGACTACCAGCCTTGAGAACCATGCTTCTTCACAACCCCAATGGCCCTTTTCAGGGCCTCCAATACCTCCAGAAAGATTTGGCTAACGCATTTGGTATTTCCGTGTGGAATAATTGCACTCACAATCCAATGTCTCTTCTTTTCTCACAAATACAGATAAACTACATGCACAATACCAGGAAAACAGAAAGTGACTGTAATTAAACTATACCCTGTTATTGTCATTCAATTACAGCTTGTCTGCAGTTGATTGACAATAATAACAAAGTAGTGTTAGAAGCAGAAAGGTCAGTCTCACTTCTTTTGGTTTAAAACAATAGGTCCTGTATTTGAGGTTCCCATTACAAAGGTAATCAAATATGAAAATAAGTATTTTGAAGTTTCTGAAACATGTGATCCATCGGAATACACACCCCTCATACATAGGTTCTGTACATTGTGTTGTGTATTGACCCAAATACATGAAGAACAGCTTTAAGTATCAAACATGTGATCAGATGGTAATACACACAAGATGATTTGTGTATTCCATTGTACATTGTACTGAATACACAGAAACAATTGATATGAGGTTAATTTAGCATGTAGAGTGGTCCACCTCCTATAAGGCCAGCGAAAATGCACTGCTTTCTTTTCTTAGTTCCCAACTTCAATATATATCCAGTTTCGCTGTATGTAATTGAAACATGTCTTGCAATGTGAATATACATGTATAGTTACAACCCACAAGAATTCAATGATTTTGGTTGTCTATAAATAGATAATAAAGATAATACAGACAAGTAATTGCAAAGACTACTTGTTATAACACCTTTCTTCTGTGGAGATGGTCTCTATCACAAGTATACAGGTGTGTATGTGAACTGGTCATAAAACAAAAGAAAATCGACACTTGATATCACAGATCTAGATACCAGAATTCATATATACATATATATATATATATATATATATATATATATATATATATATATATATATATATATATATATATATATATATATACGTATATATATGTATATGTATATATATATATATTCATATATATGATTATACTGCGCATGGTTGTATGTGACATTGCATGTACATGTACATGCATGTATGTAGTTCATACATTTTCACCCCACAGGTCGATCTTATTTTACAGCTGAAATGTGTTAGAAATACATATTGTAAATATAGGGATTTGAGTGCCCATGGTACAGTTACGCTTGTTTGGCTTTTATACATGTAGAGAATAAACCCTTTAAACTTGATAAAATATATTGGCAAACTATGCCCATCATACCTGAGCCATTTATCCAACAAAACCAAATTGTATTAGTTCAAGTAAACAAAAAATGCACAATGCATTGGATTGAATGTATGAAGTTTAAAGCCCATCCAGCAACTGACACAGAACTGGAAGAAGCCAAAAATGGGATAATTCTAAAGTTGATTCATAATAAACCTACTATTGTTGTCAGCCAAAAAAGCAGTACGTCACCCTCATAATAGTGGATTCTGCAGATGGGGGGGGGGGGGGCACCCCAACCTAGTCAAGGTATGCTTTATTAGATCCAGACATTGGGACATGTACAGTTCCTTATCAACCTCGTGTCAAATTTTAAGATAATAATAGAGCACGACATGGAGGTAGGGAAATGATCAGGGCAGCAAGACATGGCTCACAGTTTGATAATATACTTTCCGCCCGACTATCACAATTAGGAACTCGTATAAAAGATAATAACACAGAAGACCACTATGATTCAGATATAGTAGACAATAGCTCTATGTCTCAGGATGAATCTACTGACCAATCAGCACACAAAGATCATCAAGGTGTAAGTAATGATGACAAAGGAACATCTCTCTTTGACATTTTCACAAATCAAGAAGGAATCCCACAAACAGACACACAAGTTGGCACTTTGACAGACAAATTTAATCACTACCGGCCATATCAACAGAGTAACCGAAGGAAGGAAATTGATACTGCACTTGCAAGTACAGAGAAAGGTCCCTGTGCATATACAGATATATCTGAATGCTCTCTGGAAGTAACAAATGTAGTGGGGAAGGAAGCAGAATTGATGCATGCTAAAGCTGCAACCAAAATTGATTGTGATAACAAGCACGGTGAACCATTAAAGCAGCCAAAAAAAAAAAAAGAGAATAAAGTTAAGTACAGATGAAGCAGTCCACAGATTGTGTGGACAGTGTGTTAAGGAAAGTATCATTCCACCATTTACCTGCAAAACCAAGAGGGAATTAGACACTCATAAGAAAAGAACACACACTACTGGAGATATATGTGCAACTTGCTTTGAGGAAACAGGTAAAGTTATCACATTTGAATGTAGTAAAGAATTTCAAAAGCATGTCAATAAACAGAAAAATGACCATCTTAAAGAGTCCATGCTTCACTGCACATGACTGGTTTTAAGTGAAAGTCAAACTTTGAAATTCACAGCATTAGATTCAATGAAACCTGAAGTGGGTAATCAAGTTTTTTGTTTATCACAGAAGACTTGTCTCAATGGTTTGATCATCAACGCATCACAGTATGCTTGTTGAACCATGGTAAAGTCAATATTCTGTGTAACCACCTTGGTTGCTATGGCACTGCTGGTACCTTCCCCTCATGCTGTATACAAACTTACGAAGGTAAGCCTGAGGCAAATTGTCCCATTCCTGCTGAACTAAATGGCGCAGATCATCAATAGTTGAAGCAGCATTCATCTGAGGGTATACCTTCTGCTTCAGCTGACTCCAGACATGCTCTATCGGATTCAGATCCGGGGAACAGGCTGGCAACTCCATCACCTCAACACCCTCATTAAGGAAGCCCTGGACATCACGGGACACATGTGGTCTGGCGTTGTCTTGCATTAGCATGAACTCTCTGGAGTCAGCATGTGAGGAAATTTTTTACCATTTGCAACATACTCACAAGAGTGTAATTTGTTTAGAGACACCAGATATTTTGCAAGATTCAGTTGCAAGGTGTCATTGCCAGTATAAATCACAGGAATAGTATACATGACTCTTCTCCAGGGCTTAGAGCTGCGCGGATGTCACTCTTCTGGTTTTATATAACATGGTGTATCTGGATAAATGGCATTGGCTGGGTGGACATTGGTAATGTTGGTTAATTGCAAGCATCCATTTCTTCAATTTTTGTGTGGGCTATTCTGTCATATTTTATTTGAATTCAGTGTAGATGCAACAAGATTTTTGTGCACACATTTTATGGATCCAGTATTTGTACATATATATTGACATGTTGTAATCTGCTCATCACTGTGATTTGTTAAGACACATCAGAGATATACTTTCAGTTGCAAGGTGTCATTGCCATCATATATAATAGGCATAGTTTAAAGTGACATTTCTCCTGGGCTTAGACCTGTGCTTATGTCACTCTTCTGGTTTTATATCAAATGTTGTATATGGATAAATGACAGTGTCTCAGTAGACTTTCGTGGCTGTGATCAATGGAAGTAACAAAAATAGAAGGTTCCAAAACTGTCTAGTACAGGGCACTGTATTAGACCCATGGCAATGGCTTTGCATTTCATTCAGGTTTATTTTTATGAGGAGTCAATGGAGTACACATAACATACAATAGCCCTGAAACAATTGTGTATTGGGTTGTGTATTAACATGAATACACATATAGAGTTAATTAAAAGTGCTATGTCAGTTATTGGTATACCGTCCTTGCATTTAGTGTATTCAGGTGAGTACAAAACCCAACACACATAATTCTTGTGGTAACAGTAGTGTACATTCTAAATGGATATAAGTTTAAGACAACTCTTATATGCATATGAGTACACCAATTGGTGCATAATTGTTATGAATGTTCAGTTTTATCTGGATGAAGGGCATTGCATTTTATTTATATAATTGAAATCTACCCATGGCCGCAATTTTTTTTTTTTTGACATCAGCAATACAATTGTAGTAGCAAGGTCTCATTGCCAGCTTTGTTGACATATGTTTAGTTTTCAACTAATTTTCATGAGGTGTTAGAGCTGGGCTGATGTCAATGTCACTGGTTTTATATGGCATGATGTATCTTGATAAGAATACTGGACAGGCAGAATCTTGAGACTGGACTGGATCCATTTTTATCTTATGAAGTATAATTATTAAAATTAATCCTAGACTTGTAATGGTAATTTACCTATGGAAGCCTAATTTAATGAGATATATTAGCAATATGATTTTACTTGCAAGGTTATCGCAATTTGTAATGTTTCATACATGTTGGTATGTATTTTGGTAAGTGTCACTTGGTATGTAGGATTTCACAATTATAATGTGATCCCTTGGCCAAATTGGCTCATGGGAAATTGTCATCATCATGTGTGTGTGCATACGTAAAATTTATGTGTAAAGTCCACCTCTATGGATGCATTGTTTTTATATGGCATATGATGCATTTTAAAAATTGACACAAAATTGGTAGAACCTTGAGATTGTACTGGTTTCATCTTGATCATCTAATTAATATTAATGCTACACATATTGTGATCCACCTGTTCTAACACAATTGTTGACATACATTGACAATATAATTCCAATTGCAAGGTGTCATTGCCAGCATCTTACAAGCTAAGAGCTGGGCTGATGTCACTCTCTGTTCTTATATGGCATATGATGTATCTTAAAAATTGACACTAAATGGCTAGAATTTTGAGATTGTACTGTTTTCATTTTGATCATCTAATTAGTATTGATGCTAGACATATTGTGATGAACCTAGCTGGTATTGCAGGCAAATTTGTCAGCCGTCGGCTGGGGGTTAAAGCAAAAAAGCACAATGAAATCCAGATACTGGCCCAAGCAAAGCATGTTCTAGCACAATTGTTGAGATAAATTGGCAATATAATTCCAGTTGCAAGGTGTCATTGCCAGCATCTTACAAGCTTAGAGCTGGGTTGATGTCACTCTCTGTTTTTATATTGCATATGATGTAAATTAAAAATTGACACTAAATGTGTAGAATTTTGAGATTGTACTGTTTTCATTCATTTTGATCTTCTAATTAATATTAATGCTAGACATACTGGCCCGTAGGCACAAAGGAGGTGTAACTTACCCATGGTATAACTTAAAACAGTTTTAGTTACCCCTCAGTTCATGGTGTAAGAAAATTGGTATGCATAAAAGCTGGTGCATTTAAAACCGGGGTAACTAATCCATGGGGCACTTACGCCACTGTTTAACTGAAGACCTTCATACAAGTTTTAACTCCCTTTCCTGACACTGGCCAGCTGACCTGTCCTAGGTGAGCACAGTAAGGACGGTCGTGTGACTGCTGTCCCCTTTTATTGACAGATTACATAACGTGACGAGGGGGGGGGGGGCAAGGGGCTTCAGATTTATGTTTGTCAAAATGAAATTGAGTGTACACACAGTGGTCAATAATGGAAATATTACTGATTTTATATCAGTGCATGATAAGCAATAATCTTTTATGCGTGTATTTAATGCTCAAAATACCTCTGTGTTATGGATAACATGATGATGTAAGTGATCACTGGAGTTTCAATAGAACATTAAAATTTCTATCTACCCCATATAACCCCCTTTTGCCAAGTCGAGTCACAACAACCATGGCTGCACAAGACGTGGACAGCAAAGCCAAAAAAGGAGGAGGGGGATTTGGCAGCATGAGAAGAAAGAACGTTGTCTAGCTTTGCCCCACTGTTATAAGTGCGCTATCCCTTTGTTAGCTGCATATTGTAAGAAGTATTCAAACAGACATATGCAATGTATACATTTTTAAACAAGTAATTGTCAGTAGATTGTGGAATAGGCAAAAATTCTGATCCTGCAATTAATTGTCTCATAAACAACAGTTCGTTTGATCAGAAAATACACTTCTGTGATTGACCTTTCATCAAATGTATACTTTGCATATGTTTGTATGCGCACTTTTTACCCTCGGCAAACAAAGTAGTATTGTCGTCAGCTGCGTCGTCCGTCCGTCTAGTCGACGTTACCGCTATATCTAAAAATATTGACCATAGCTTTCCCAATTTTTTGTCAGAGATGCATCTTATGATGGACCAGGTTCCAAATTAAAACTAGCTTCCTCTTTGTATTTATAAACTTCTAGTGAAACTTTAAAGTATTTATCTACTAGGCCGCCTGAGTAGTGCACATGGGGACGACGTTATCATGATATCTCAAGAAGGATCCAACGCAGCTTCCCCAATTTTTTTTCACAGATGCACATCATAATGGACCACATTCCTATTGAAAACCAACTTATTATTATTATTATTTTTATACTTGTGAAACGTTTGAAGTGTTTATTTGATGGCAGACTGGGTGACGCACAGTACAGTGGTCTATGTCACCAGAACTTGTCCCAAGAACATATTCAAGAGTGCTCCTTCATTTCACACACAATAATATGGAAATGACATGTAAATTATTCTTCTGCGAAGTCTAAGAAAATGCATAATTGAGGAAAAAATTGTGAGGGCCGAGAGTAATACGTTCACTAAACGCTATTTTTACTTTATGGACCCGGAAAAGAGATATTTGCACTGATTATACTCTGGCATAACAAGACCACCTGAAGGAAATTGCAGCTTTGTTAAGACAGACCCTTCAGTCAATATTTCGTATTGAAGATGTCTAGTTTTCCTTTGTGTTTGTTGAATGTGTAGACTGTAGACTGTAGTGTTAAAAATGTTTTTTCATCCTACAGGAAAAATTCTAATATTATTGCAAAAGATCTGAGGAATGTCACACATTTCGCAATAATATCAGAAGCATTGTTAAAGAAAGAATTGTATGCTAACTTTTAGAATATGTCAACGTAGTCATGGTCATTTTATGGTTCAAGTATTTGAAATTCATTTTGCCAAACAGTTTGCTTTGATCATTTATGTGAGTGAAGACATAACTAGGAAAGATGATTTGCTGCATAGCAAATCAGTGTGTGTGTCTTCAAAGCATATTGGTATGGTAATGTACAACTATTCCAACACAGGAGTAGAAGTTGGAATGGCATCTCTATTTATTATAGCTTTGAAGTTATTCAAGATTTAAAATTTCTTATGGTGTTATTTAGCATAATTTTACATGCTACAACTTTTATTTTAAATTCATTAGGTGCGCAATGGGCAACAACCCCCTAGGAGAGGTTGGAATGACATCGCTTTCTATGATAGTTTTGAAGATATTCAGGTTTAAACATTTTAAATGCTGCTAATTAGCATAATTTGAATTGCTACAACTTTTGCTTTAGATTCATTACATGCGCAATAGTCAATAACCTCCTAGTAGAAGTTAAAATGACGTCACTATCTATAATAAATTTGATGATATTCAAGTTTTAAAATTTTAACTGCTGATAATCAACATAATCTAAATTGCTACAACATTTGTTTTAAATTCATTAGATGCGCAATGGTCAATAACCCCCTAGTAGAAGTTGGAATGACATCTCTTTCTATTATACTTTTAAAGATATTCAAGTTTTAAAATTTCAAATGCCCCTAATTTACATAATTTCAAACATCTTCATTCCTTTGTATAAAACGGTCAAACTCCTTGTATGGAGGTACAATCATGCCAAGTTTGGAGTTTCTATGTATAATAGTGTTCGAGAAAAGTGTCTGACAAATTTGCCGGTAAAGAAGAAAGAAGAAAGAAAGAATTTCAGGAAAAACAAAAAAGTGTGTGTTGACACACACACTTTAATAAGTGTTTTATATGTTGCATGAACTGTATGTAACTTAGTCAGACCCGTCTGCTCATCTGTCCGTCCTTGCGTAGGGCCTAGTCTGTACCATATTTCCTATACCCTTGGGCTCATACTAACCTAATTTTGCGTGTAGACACTTCCTTGAATAGCGGAGTGTCATGTGCTAAAATTGGGTCACTGTGACCTATTTCTTGACCTTAAACCCCACAAGAAGTTTCGGCTTGTGCAAGCCATCCTTCTTAACTATACTTAAAAGACATGTAACGCATAACTTAACAATTATATTGCATTTAGCCGGACAGAGTGACTAGGTAGCGGGCAAATTTTAATCAACAATGATTGACCATTCGAGTAAATTTTTTTGTTAACAGAATCTTGCCCGAAAATCTTCATCTTGCACATGTTTATAAAAAGTAACTTTTCGCATGCAATATACGAAAAGCATTCAACTTATCTGAAACAAACATCACCTCTTTCGAACAGAACTTTTAAGGTATGTTTTATATGTATTTGTTTAAACCATTAAAGAAAACAAAATACGCAGCCTGGGACTGCTTTGGAGGCAATATATTTTATTGTAAAATTCTTCTTGCGCTGATCAAGGCACACATGAAGGCAAAATCCTTTTACTTTCATTGAAAAATTGCTTTGAATTGAAATAGAATTAAACTAAGATTTTAACTTAGCCTGATGAAACAAGTGGAAGTCTTTATAAATATCATCAAACTGTTAAAACACCTGACTAGTCACTAAATATTTTATTGTCTGCAAAGCAGACCAAGCTCTGGCTAACTTGGGGCAAGGGTGTAGAATAGGCCTGGTCAAGGCAAAATCATATGTGGGGTCAAAGGTAAAGGTCATAGTGACCCAATTTTTAGTGCATGACACAGACCTATTCCGTGAAATATACAGCAGCGAAACGGTCTTGGATTAGGTAATATGGAACACGATTGAAATATTTCCGCATTTTGAAGTAAAGCGGAAATTATTTTTCTGCATGTGTTACGCAATAAAGTAGCCTACGTGATGGATAAGGGGTGAAGTAAGTAGAGGGGGTGTGGAGCATGGTCACGTGGTCAGGGTTTCTTTGAACGGTTGCAATGCAGGTATTCAGTCAATCTAGGTCGGACCTTCAATATATACACTTGAAACTTTTTAACGATTTCAATTCTTAAGGAAGTTTCTGCAACGAGTTTTGTTAATCTATTTATTTTATTTATTATTATTATTATTATTATCATTATTATTATTATCATCATCATCATCATCATCATCATCATCATCATCATCATCATCATCATCATTATTATTATTATTATTATTATTATTATTATTATTTGAGGTGGAGTTGGGCATCTCACTCCTGAGGGTAACGTTACATGCGCCAAACACAGGTTACCAGAGTTTTTAGGCCAAATAATATAATTCTAAAGGTCTTATCTCTGTTTTTTCCTGGGCGGCTATATTGACCAATGAAGGGTAACATTTATTGACGTTTGTTTTTCTATGCATTTAATGAAGACATACATGGTTTCCAAGTGTAGTAAAAGGGAACTTGGTCTGCTTTGCAGGCAATAAAATATTAAGTTTTAAGCAAACTGTCATTGTTTTTCATACTAATAATGGATACAGTGTGGATTTCTGTAATTACAGTATTTTCATGTGTAGATTTGCAGTAGTGCAAACACATTTAATATTCAGATAGTGCTGACATTTGGCATGTTTGACTGATGTACACACAGTACAATTTTGTTTATTAATGGTAACAGCACCAGGCATGTGAAAATGAGCTAATCTTTCGTACTGTTGGTATCACTATTTGACATTTTACCATATATGAACATTCACTTAATGTACAGTGTTTTGATTATTTACGTTACATATCATAACAGGTCCCTCGTATACAAGGAAATAGACTTCCACTGGCACTTACACCTCCGTTAAAATATCCCCCTGGCAGGTTTAGAGATCTAGGGTAGTTTAAGGCCATTTACACCATGGATTAAGCTATACTTCCTTCTTGCATACGGATTCTTAAACCTGGTGTAACTTTACACCAGGAGTAACTTTGCAGCACCTTTATGCATACGGATTAGACTTTACACCATGGTTGTTCCCTGGAATAAGCTAAACCACAGCTAAACCACCTTTATGCATATGGGCCATTGTGATCTACCTGTTCTAGGACAATTTATGAGATACATTGGCAATATAATTCCAGTTGCAAGGAAGGTGTCATTGCCAGCATCTTACAAGCTTAGAGCTGGGCTGATGTCACTCTCACTGTTTTTTTATATGACATATGACGCATCTTAAAAATTGACACTAGAAGTTTGAGATTGTACTATCTTCATTTTGATCTTCTAATTAATATTAATGCTTCACATATTGTGATGTACCTGTTCCAGGACAATTTTTGAGATGAATTAACAATATAATTAGAGTTGCTCTTTTCATTGTGATCTAATTAATATCACTGCTACATATTGCAAACCATTTTATCTGTATCTTGATGTAGTTTAAAGCTTGAATAAGGTAACAATATGCATTCTTCCTTCCCTTCCTTCCTTCAATCTTTGCTTCCTTCCCTCTTTGCTTCATTCCGTATTTTCTTCATGTCCCCAAGACAGGACAAAAAGAATAATGTTTGCACAAACGAAAACAAAGGGGATTTAAGAATTGAGGCTGATTAGAAGAATCTAGAAAGAATTTCATTTGGATCGAAGTGGCGGTGAAGGCACGGCCGTTGTGGGTGGCTGGAGGCCGTTATTTTGGAACATAAATTGATAAAGTATGCAGGTACCCTTTCTTTCTTTCTTTCTTCCTCCCTTTCTTTCTTTCTTTCTTTTTCTTTCTTTCTTTCTGTCTGTCTGTCAGGGACATTCATTTGGATTAATTTTGGTGGTGAATGCACAGCTATTGGGGGTGGCTGGAGGCCGTTATTTTGGAACATTAATGGCTAAAGTATGCAGGTACCCTGGTCCTTTCTTTCTGTCTTTTGTTGGTTTCTTTCTTATTTTTTTCTTCTTTCATTCATTTTTCTGTCTGCCTGTCTGTTTGTGAGGGAATTTCAGTTCAGATATATTTGGCGGTGAAGGTACGGTTGTTTGGGGTTGCTGGAGGCCGTTGTTTTGGAATATATCAATAAAGATGAATGTACTGATACCATATTTGTTCTTTGCTTGCTTGTCATTTCTAACACATATCCATTTATAATTACATCTTATAATTGTTCAGGTCATTTGCAAATTGTATTGAGTACCATTTTTGATTATTGCAATTTAAATAATATGTTAAACCATTTTTAATTAAATAGTGCAACAATTGATTTTCATTGGTTCATGAAGTCAAGTGTTAGAAATAGCATTCAAATTTAATCATTTACTTTTACCATCTCCTTTCACATTTCAAAAGCTATTATCATATACATCCACAGATTTCGCAGCAGAAAATTATAATCTGAATTGATGATTTTTATTAGGGGCAAGTTGCAAGTATGAGACAAAAAGTCACGCAATTGATAGAGCTAATACCAAAGACTGGTCTCCCTGAGTCTCGTCATCTATATGCTTGTATGTTTTTATATGTAGTCACCATGATACTGAAAAAAAAATGTTTACATATATGTCGGATACTCCGTTTAGAAGAAGAAAAAAACAAATATTCAACTTTATTGATTAGGATTATACTTTATTACTCGAGGTATTCGTGTGGTCCCCTTTGAAATTTAGGCCCTAGCCCACCCAATGCTTTATATATATATATATATATATATATATATATATATATATATATATATATATATATATGGGTGTGTGTGCACAGTATAACGCGACCATATTTTTTTTTCTTAATTGTGTGTTCTGATGGGACTTTGTTATACTCTCAAAGACAAACCCCACAGACCCAAACAACACACATGAATGTGCAGACCCAGTGCGCAATACTAACATCTGATCCGAACTGCAGAATACTTTTGAATTAGGTGACCATTGCGTCGGATCCGCACATGCGCCTGGTGATCTTGAATGGACCGTACTGAGCATGTCCGGATTGGTATGAAGAACATGGACCTTGCAGCAAAATGAACTCAAGGTCATATGCGTTAAGGCTGGTTTCCACCCTTGACGTAACGTAAGAAATTTATGTTATGTCAAGTACCGTTTGTCTTGCGTTGAGTCAGCCTTACATCAATTGAGTTTCCACCTTAGCATACCTTAAAGCACAGAACTTCGGTTCAACCAATCACATTTCATTCGCGGTGAATATTCAAAAGTAAAAAAATCAACAAAATAATTTTAAAATTAAACCTTTCTGTCATGGCGTCAGTGTCTTCACAGGCTGGGCTTTTGTGGTGTGTTTTTGTTAGTTAAGAAAAGACAAAATGCTGAGAAAAGAACTCATAGAATCTGGGTGAGGCCTGTCGTTTCAGAAGAAGCAAGAAGAGAAGGGGCGGGGACGGGGAAGAATTCAAATTTAAAAAAACAGTATTCCAATGATCACATTGGGCCCAAGGTGAAGCCCAGTGAGGTGAGAAAGAAGATTATAGAGCCCGAAGAAAGGTTATAAATAGCCCTTTAGTAAGAATACAATAATATTTCGCTAATATGTAAAGTAAACCGCTTCCACCATAAAAAGAGCACAGCTTTAATCCTTATGGAATACACACACACACACACATTTATATATATATATTTAATTATAATTATAGATACTGTCCATCCTAAGATAATTGCTCAATGCTTCTCAGAATCATCCTCAAATTCAAGACCATAAGTTCTTTGGAAAGGCCTACATCTGCGTTTTTTTTCTGAACCAATACAGGTGTGGAAAGCATTGAAGTATAGACATAAACTTAAAAGTATTTTCCTGGTTCATGATTGTAGATGTTGTAGTTCAATCTGGCACAGTTCTGTGCAATCCAGTATAATTCTGTGCAGTCCGGTACAACTCTGTGAAATCCGGTATTGCAATTCGGTACCATCTGGTGAAATCGTGTGAAAAATAGTACACAATCCTGTGCAATCTGGTAAATAATGATACCACTTTTTCACAACTGGTGTCACGCTGTTCGGGCAACTGACTGCAAGCTGATTTTTGCTAAAATTTCCAGTATGACTGCAATTTCAGCCGGATATATATTCTAAAGCAATAAAAAGTGGAAACTGAGATAAAGGCTGCCTGAAAAAGAATGTTTGAAACTGTATTGACTGTGAATTCATTTTATTATTACCGGAATGCCATGCTCTTGACCGAAGAGCTCATTTGAAGATGGTGCACCCACAAAAACGATAACTTTTCATTAGCATACCAGAAGAGAGGCATATCTGTCAATATGCATAAGAACTCGCTGACGCTCGCCAATATGTTGTAGGCATAGCCTAGGGTGCAAGCATAAGCATTAAAAAGTATCGATAATACCGTCGGTGGATCAGGCAGTGGCACCTGGTCGTTAGGACCCTCTGGGGACCATTTACTAAACCGGTCTAGAGGGGCAAGGGCATACTACCTTGAACAGCTGAGCGAAATTATCTGCCGTATAGCCTTTCTTTTTGTTAGACACTGTCCCACAAATATAAGTATTGTTCCCAAGATCTTTATATCGCCATTGAACTAGTGCAGCATCCTGTGGCAGAGACATAGTGCATACGGAGAGTGATTGTTGGATTGTCACTCGACAACACCAAATCGGAGCAGGTGTTTTGGGTCACCTGGGGAATAAGTGTGACTCCAAATTGTGATCTGGAAGGCCTGGTGACTGCACATTGTGCAGATGTTAGTAATTAAGGTGAGACGCAACATGCATAAGAAATACTACATACTTTGGGATATTTATCTATGTTACCCTCACACCTGTCAAGTTTTTCTCTTCCACCAAAACCCATTTCCAGCCCCAGAAGGGTAATTGCCATGTCCACTTTCCTTCCGGATGTTAACCATGCAAGTTGGTGAATCGTTATCATTTATTACACTCAGCCGACAACGTTTTCTGAAGCCCAGTTATGAATTATTAACATGATTTCCATAAAGGCCGGTACGTTTGAGACTTTGGTGCAAATAAAACTGTGAAAATTACCCGGGATGCCTAAAAAACGTAATGGTTGCGCCCATGTGCACATGGCCAGTAGGGGGATGATGAATAAAATCAACTTCATTGGATAGATATTGAGTGCTCTTCTGATTGGATAATTTACTGTTCTGTTATATCCTATATTCACGTGTTTATGGTAAGAGCTCGCTCGCGCCTGCTATTATTCACCCTTCATGACTGAAATAAATGAAGATTGGAGACCAACATATTGGACATAAACATTATATATATATGTATGTGTATACATATACATATATATATATGTATATACATATATAAAACTTGTCATTTATTTCTGAAATAAATAATGCCTTGTTGGTGTGGGGCACCCATCTGGTTCCACCAACCTGTGTTGGTATCAGAACACTCTGTCCCAACATCTGGAATGCACTTCATATATTGGCTCGGTTCAGAGTGCTTCCATGGTAAAACAGGTACAGACTCAACAACAGACTGTCCACCCTGGAAGCTTGTGTGTTATTTTTGACAGCGTTTTTAAAAACAAGTTCAAGCCTATGGGCTAAGCAGTGGACTCCGATGATGCAAGCTTGATATTCTTTCTGCAGACGAGCTACCAGCCCATTCTTCTGGCCTGTCATAACAGGTGCACCATTGCACCAAATCCCACAAGCTTGTCTTTGAATTTGTTGACCAAATCCTCTCCCAACTCAATCTGCACAGCCTTCATAACTGCTCGGGTTATGCCCTCTATATCATTTTTTTCCACCGGCTCAATACTGCGCAATCCTGTCCTCACAACACCACCTTTCGCACCCCTAATATAAATCATCTCTTGTTCTGTGATGCTCAAGTCTGTGGAACCATCGCTTATGACTGAGATAAAATGCTTTGTCCTCGGTCATTTTTTTTCTCATCTCCAGCCTTTATACTTTCGCGATGTTGTAAATAAATTCAGCAGCCTTTTGTCAGGTAGGTTTCGTCTACACAAACACCATTAAGCTTTTGTAGATTACACTGCCACACGAAGCCTATGTATGGCCGCCCATTCTTTGCTATGCCATGCGCTGTTCTGAACAGAACAGACACCTTTTCCATTTGAAGTTTATTTACCTTGACCAACATTTTGCCTGCATCACTCTCACCTGGCTGGGCATCCATAGCTTTAGCTTTGCGAGCTCACTGTTGATGCTTTACACTGGCATCATGCTTCTGAAGTCCAGCCTTCCAGAAACTTGTTGATCCTTGCACCCAATGGCTGTCTTTCCCCCGGTCAACTCTGGTAATCTCCGACACAGTAAACAGAACATCAGTTTACCATCAAATTTAACCCAATCGAACTCAGTCTCCCAACATGGCAAGTATGACTGCTGCCTGGCATCCGCATCATGGCACATGTCTCTTTCTCTCTTCGCTGCCTTCTTTTCTGCCCCCCCCCCCCTCCAATTTTTGCTTTTTTACTCGCGGAGGAGAGCCTCTGAGGAATCGCCACATTTTTTTCATTGACAGAATTTCAACAGCTGATCAGCAAAACACACCACACTCTCCACGCTTGATATACTAGGACACTTCAGGTTACAGGGTAGGACCGCACTAGATATATTTAACGCATTCTTACAGTGGTCGATTTTTGCGGGGAAAACAAAACGATCGGATTTGTCGTGTGGAATGAATAATAACACAGGTCATCCAGGAAACTGAACATCAAAAAGTAAACAATACCGCTCGCAGTGAAAATACCAACATAAATAAAAACTGCAGGTCCCAAATTGGTAGGTGTTCAAGCAGACACCCAGTGTAAGCTATACTGGTAACCTGTGACTTTTTCTGGTGGTCTACGGGTGACTGGACTACCGTTAAATCGAACCTTGTTTCATCACTAAATGACTAAATAAAGCACCAAAATATGTGGTCGTGTCTCCACAACGTTTTCTTCATCGGGTTATAATTATCCCTTGAACATGAAGTAAGTGTTTGCAATGTTATTGATTCACAACCCATATCATCTCCTTTATTAGTTATTATGCATGACCATAAAAGCGACTCTTGCAAGCTAAGAAATTTTCAAAGACTATGTTAAAATGACTGCAGAAGAGGCTTAAAAGGCGCCGTCCTCATCGCTTTTTGTCCCCACTCACATCGCTTATATTGTCGGTACAGCAATTACTATTCATACACAGAGTGTTATCACAATAATGTCACATTTTAACAGAATGTTAGAAATCAAAATGCTAAAATATTTAATATTAGGAACACCCCCACATTCCCCTGTTGAATGGGTGAATTCATTCATAGATGGACGCTTTACGTCATACTCGGCTGGGTATTGACGAATTACTGCCATCAAAATTTCGTCAAATTCATCCTTAGAATTGAAGCTCGCTAAGATTGAAGGTGGCAGCAGCAAATAGAAGGATCGCAAATATTTGAACTCTAATATTTCATCGGACAAAATGAATTAATATTGCTGACGTTACGTCATTGATGCTTCCAGCCTTGAGGTAACGTAAACAAATAACGTAATAGTTGAATCATATTACCAATTGGAGCAAAATACATGAAGGCATTCTGTAGATATTGCGGTAATGAGAATGTGCAAATCCAGACGGATGGACAACCCGAAAACAGAAAGGGTCCCCCCTATGGGGCAGACCCTTAAAAATACTTTTTGCATTCCCTTGCACTACATGTCCCCTCCGGGGCTCCATACCCAAGGGACATTTGTAAAAGAAAAAAGAATTGTGTGTGGGAACGTAATTGTTTTCTTCTCCGTAATATTCCACCAAGTTTTGCAGCGAATCTGGCTGACGGTTTTGGAGAAACCGGTAATGTGAATTACCATAATGATGGCATCCACAATGATCCTAAAAAATGGACAAATATATTCACAGAAAACCACAAAACTCACTATTGATCATACTTGGTCAAGACCCACCCAATTAAAAGTAAATCCCCACTAATTTTGAAGTGAATTTGGCTTACGGTTTTGGAGAAGTCAAGAATGAGAATTACCATCGCATTCACTATTGGCTTACATAGTAATCAAAAGGAATGCATGCATTGACCGTAAGTACCATACCCAAATTGGAAAATTTGTTCAAAATCAGGGATCCACAGCAATGCCACCTAGTGGACATGTTTGTGTAACCCTTCCACAAGGTACATTAACACAAAGTTTCAGCATAATCTGAGAGACAGTTTTGGAGAAGTCTAAAGTTACAAAAACAGACAAAAATTCATAAAAAATAGAAAAACAATGCAGCGCCACCTGTGGAACAAGATCTAGGGGTACCCAGAATAGAAGAATAGAAGGGAAGTATCCCTATACAATTTCGAAGCAACTGGCCAAACAGTTTCCCAGAAGATTTTTTCAACCAATCTAAGGTGGCACAAAAGTGCCAATAATTTTTTTTTCTCTCTCCATAAAAATGCGAAGGCGAAAACAAAAAAATAAGAAAACAGAACAGCAAAACCAAGAAAACAGGAATGCCAAGACACTAAAATATAAAACACGAAGGCGAAAATGCGAAAACCTAACCGCAAAAATATATGGTAACATCAAAGTGCCATCAAAAAAACGTTGACAGAAAATGGCGCGAAAAGTAGAAAACAAGAAAACCAGGAAGTGAAAACTAAAAAAGTAGAAACGCGAAAAGTAGAATACTCAAAAATTATAAACTCGAAAACAAGTAAACTAGAAGGCGGAAACCAGAAAAGTAGGAAGCAGAAACAAAAAGACGAAGACAAGAAAAGAAGATACCAAGAATAATAGAAATGCGAAAACAAGGATACGAAAAGTGGATTATTATTATTATTATTATTATTATTATTATTATTATTATTATTATTATTATTATTATTATTATTATTATTATTATTATTATTATTATTATTATTATTATTATTAATATTATTATTATTATTATTATTATTATTATTATTATTATTATTATTATTATATCTCGCTAATACTAACCAGAAGAGCTTTACGGACGGCCATGATGCCAGGATCTAGCGAACAGATAAAACTGGTATTGGAAAAAATACTTTTATACATGTTTAAATGTTCCATTAATGGTAATATTTACGGGAAAAAATCACACTTTCATCCTTGAACTAAACTCTGTTGATAAGCTAACAAACATACAAGTAAACAAACAAATAAATTTAAAGGCAGTCATGTCTGAGGAAGTTGTTGCTGATTTAATGGGAGTCCTGGTGACAAAATAACCAGCGCCAAGGACCAAGAGGACAAGTCCTTCTTATTTAGTGTTCGTGTGGAAAAATAATCATCCGTTGGAAAAAAATGGGTTCTCCAAAATCGCTAGCCACATTCACTTCAAACTTGGCGGGGAATGTACGTTTGAAGTTTTTGTTAATTTTTTTTTTTTTTTTTTTTTTTTTTTTTTTAAAGATTGGCTATGGTGGGACAAAAGTGCCAACCAAATTTTTTTTCTCTCTCCATAAAAATGCGAAGGCGAAAACAAGAAAATAAGATAACAGAACATCTGAAACAAGAAAACACGAAAGCGAAAATACGACAAATATCAAAACCAAATTTTGATACTTGTACTGAGTTCTCGCTGATACTATACATACTATAGATAACAACTATTTTGTCCAGTGTGTCTTGTACATACATACTGTGTGTGTCCATGTTCTGGAGAACCCATGTATTAGTTATCTCATTGTACCCAGCTGACTGACAAGTCAGCTGAGCTAAAAAAATAATGATGATGTTTACAATGATGATAGTGATGATGATGATAATGATAATACCATCACCACCTAGTGAACACATTAAGGTCTAGGAGTCCCCTAGATGGGTACCAATAAAATTTCAAAGCAATCGGCCCCCGCTGTTCCTCCAGAGATGACTTTTTAATATTTTGAAAAAAAAAAGTCATCAAAATTCCAAAAATCACTGGACCATGACCACTTAAAGAAATTTGGTAGAGATCCACCAAAGGTACATTCCCACCAAGTTTGAAGCAAAATCTGGTCAACACCTTTGGTGAAGAAGTCGAAAATGTGCATTACCACAGCAATCCCCATTCATTCAGATAGTATCCAATAGGAATACGTGCAGTGACTGATAAGTACATGAATTGACAAACTCATTTAAAATCAGGGATCCATACCAAAGTCACCTGGTGAACAAATTTGTGTAACGTTTCTACAAGGAACATGTACACCATATTTCAGTATATTCGGAGTCATGGCTTTGGAGAAGTTGAAAATTGGGAAAACACACAAAAATTCATAAAAAAATAGAAAACAACATCGCAATGCCACCTGTTAAATAAATTATTGTCTAGGGGTTCCCAGTAGCAACCTTTGTAATTTTAAAAAGTTTTTTTTTTTAAGATTTGGCCACAAAATTAACAAAAATGTCATTGAAAATAATAAAATCACTGGACCATGACCATTTGTACATTCTTGGTAGAGACCACCCAAGGTACATCCCCACCAAGTTTGAAGTGAACCTGGCCTGGCAGTTTTGGAGAAGTTGAAAATGTGAATTGTGGACGGACGACAGAAAACAGACCATTTTGTAAGCTCTGCTGACTGACAAGTCAGCTCAGCTAAATACAGCATTCTTGTTTTTAAAATTTTCATATTGGGACAAACATTATATAATAATATAGGTGGCGCTACCAATATTAAACTCGACCTAGATTTTCATACACTTGTTAAATCCTGAACCTAACAAATATCATGAAAGCTGTTGACACTATTGAGTTCATAAGCAAAAGTTTATGGACGGTAGGACAGACCGACATGTGTGATCTATGCATAGTCAGCGGAGCTAAAAAATTAGTTGGCACATGACCTTAAATTTGAACTTAAATTTGAACACGCCAAACATATATTCCCATCAACTTTCAAGATGATCCAGCAGCCATCAGTCTAAAATGTGAATTGTTATGGATAAAAAAAAAATCGGAAAAACGTGAGTAGGCTGTCCCTAATTTATATATATATATATATATATATATATATATATATATATATATATATATATATATATATATATATATATACATAGTCTGAGAGAGAGAGAGAGAGAGAGAGATATGCCCATGTATAAATATTTTATTACCACACACTATACAGTTAGTGCAAAACATCCAGCGTGATCCACATATTCCACAAGTTTTACCTTTCCTAGAAAAAAGACAGAACCAAAGCTTTAACATTCAACACGTACACGTCTACGTCCATTCTACCAGGCGTCTGTTACAATTCTTAACTTTTCCTTAACGAGATAGTATAATTGGGTGACCTTGATCTAATTCCCACGGTCACCAGAACAGACTTAGGGAATATAGTATTTGGGCCTGTTTGAGTTTGGGAATGAAAATGGACCTCTTCACAACGAAGTTGGAATTGTACTTGGCCCAATGGGTGACATTGAAACAATCATCAAAGTTATGGTACAACCTTTGCTAATTTCGTTGTAGGATGACATTGCGAGAATGATTTCAACTGGGACTTTTGAACTGCACAGATTAATAACTAGCTGTAATTAGAGTGCAAAAGAACCAAACCGAGAATGGGTCATGCTGCCTACTATTTCCTGTTTGGGTGAAATCTCTCTATTGGAGCTAATAAAGTCTCTGTGTGAACACAGACTTACTTACTTACTTACTTACTTACTTACTTACTTACTTACTTACTTACTTACTTACTTACTTACTTACTTACTTACTTACTTACTTACTTACTTACTTACTTACTTACTTACTTACTTACTTACTTACTTACTTACTTACTTACTTACTTACTTACTTACTTACTTACTTACTTACTTACTTACTTACTTACTTACTTACTTACTTACTTACTTACTTACTTACTTACTTACTTACTTACTTACTTACTTACTTACTTACTTACTTACTTACTTACTTACTTACTTACTTACTTACTTACTTACTTACTTACTTACTTACTTACTCACTGACTGACTGACTGACTGACTGACTTATTTATTTATTCTGTGTGCGAGTTTTCTGGTCAGCTTTTCTAGGACACAATTGTTCCGAAAAGTACCAAACTTGGCATGGTCATAGACCTCGTAGTGAAGTTGTGCATATTGTTTGGAACAGTGATGATGTTGAAAATTATGGGCATATTTGCGGACATTTTAAATCTTGCAGATCTTCAAATGGTTTCTGGATAGAGTTGCCATTCAAAGCTTAATATGTGGGTCTATTGCTAAAGGAAAATCCTATGGCATGCAAACAAAGTTGAGAAGTTTAATTTATGTAAATTGCAGTGATTTTCCTCCGAATAAACATGCATCTGAAACAATCCTGGCTCACCCACTGTGCCCAGAAGCTAGTCACTGTTTCCTGACCCAGACTGTTATACAACCAGAGATAATTGGACTGTGAGAGTCTGGCCTCCATACCTACGAGAACAGAGGCAGTGATGCCTTAGTGCTTTGGCTTACCCTTCAATCCCGAGGGAGACTGAATGTGTTGGTAGAATAAGCTTGTCTGTGTTGTGTAAACAAGGAGGCTGAAGCACCTCCCAGTGAGCTGGTGCTGACTGGCAGGTGCCATTTCAACAATAGGTTAGTCACATACATGTAGCAGCATTAAATGAAATATGAACCAAGGTTAAGCATGGTTTTGTAAAGGGAGATGCAGCTCAACTACCAGAAATCACTCAAACGCAAATCCAAACTGCCTGTAATGATCAACTGTATTATGGAAGTATTTAGGTCAGGGCAGTGGGAACATTTGGGCATGCAGCCGGAGCTCCCATAGGCAAAGGTGTTGTATTTTTGGACCCAGCAGTGACATTTGCCCATCAGTTAGGTGTTTATCACACGGTTTCATAACCTTTGTAAACACTGCCCACTCCCAACAAAGATTTGTTATATTTCATTCATGTTTAGCTTGCAATTTTAAGTTTGACAACACCTTTAGTAGGTTGTTGAACCTCAACAGTCAAACATGTCATTCAAATTCAGCTGATGGATTTATAGGATAGTTGTATCCAATGAACCATAAATCAAAGGTGCAGCCATTTGATTTCTGCAAACACACAATATTTAAATTTTTGAATAGCTTCAAATTTACAATTCATTGAGGTGCCTTTCCAACTTCAACTTATAGGTTTTTGACATAGCCGCATGAAAAAAATATTGTTGCAGGAGTTAAATGAAAAAAATATTATTGTAGGAGTTAAATAAAAACTGAATAGGCAATATTTCAAAGTTTTCTAGGCACACAGACTGGTTTGCAGACAAGCATATAAAATATTTCCAGTCCTATGTCTATTTCTGTGTGCAAGTTTGTGGTCAGCTTTCATTTATTAAGTCTCTGTGTGAACACAGACTTTTAATTTTTCTCAAATACTTGATTCTTTATTTATTTAAGTCTGTGTGTGAACACAAACATAAATAACTCTTTTTCTGAAATGTTTAAAAGTTTTTTAGTCACACAGACTGATTTCCTGGCAAGCAAATCATTTTTTTTCTAGGTCATATTGATTTTTTTCTGTATGTGCCTATGCAGACCTTTTATTCTTTGTCTCTCCACCAACAAATTTGGCATAGGCTTACCTCTGCAGGTGAAATTCTACAACTTATTTAGAATATATCCATCAAAATTATGCAAATGAATTTTAAACACCTCATATCTTCAAACGTATAATTGGTAAACACAAAATTCCACCATGCACCTGTAAGCCAATGGCCACTTAAGTATGCAGATAAATTAACAGACCTGGTCATTAGGGTGGGGTATTAGTTATACAGTGATATGCAACAACAGAAATGTACAGATAAAACAGCTTTTATTGATGTTCAAAGTCTGTGGGAAGTTGCTTTGGTGATGTAATATCGAAAAGAAACGTTTGTTTTAACTTTTCACATTCACTATCACAAGTGGGGTTGGTGATTCCTTTGTTAAAACTTGCTTGGGCATCTAGGGAACACCCAGTGTCTTCAAAGTTACAGCAGCAAATGGGAGGCAATATGGGGCATGGTATCTTATATACTAAAACAATTGATACCTCATTAACATACACTTGTAAATATACATATGCATGAAAAGTATGCAGTAGTATCCTATCTTGCCACTAAGCGGCTCTGTGTGGCTACTTGCCTCAAACAAGATTAAGATTACAACAGGCTTGATCAGTCAGATGCTGTTGCAAGACAAGTGTTCATAATTACCCCCCCCCCCAAAAAAAAAAAATATGGGTACGCCTCGACTGCTAACCCATACTGGGTTACACACCTATCTATGTGTTTGTGACAACTGCACGTCAAATGAATACGCATGACCCAAGTCAGTCTTCCAATTTACACTAATCAGGGACAATTAATAACATTCAAATGTGTAATATTTTGAAAGTTGTTATGAACAAAAGCTATAGAAGAAGGTGCACGAAACACTCGTATATGTGAAGAAAGAGGTTCAGAATCCGCTGGGGATGCGGGGGTGGGGTGGGGTCAAAAACCGCAACTCTAGATTCATGTAAACAATTAAATAAAAGAAAACACCAACTAAAACTCAATCTGTGGAGCACAGGTAAGAGGAGCCTCCCCAGCGCGTTTCGCCTATCGGCCAGACGCTTCTTCAGAAAATGCGACTCCTTAGCACATTTTTTTGAAAACTGCTCCGGTATATTAATAAAGAGGCTCGCAATTTTTGCTCATAATATTGCGTCATGCTTGGGAATGAGTTTCCCTGTAACTGCAGTATATTACATGTTTTTGCTGAGAATGTTCGTGGTTCTGGTTAGAATCGTTCATTGTTGTCCTGTGAAAGGTACGCAATAAAAACTTCTTAACAAGAGGCCCATGGGCCTAATGGGCCAAATGCTCTGCTGGCATCGTGGCTATATTGCACCTGTTCACTTCAAGGCTGTGAGTCCTCCAGTGGCTGAACATATAAAGCTGAATGTAAAAATTGTCCATCAGATGGCACTTCACTCCACATATAATCCTAGATTATTTGTGCAACTCCTGTGATGAATATCGTTGCATGTGCCAAGACAGCAATGAGTGAGTCGTTAAGTTTATGTCCTCAGTGACCTTAGGACAGAAAATCAAGGCACCCAGATTATGTTATACAAGAGGCCCATAGGCCTGCCTGGTGCTTTCCTGCCATTGCCATTGAAGTCCAAGCTTCACCCTGCCATTACAAAATCACTTCTTTCAACGTTACAGGCATGGTGACCTCACAAAAATTGATCAAGGTCACTGATATTATAAATGATTCTAGCCTTAGACGTTGTCTATATAACCTATAAATTTGGCAAGTCTAATCCAATTACTTTTCAAGATATTTAATTTTATATCTTAAAACATATTTTGGCTCATAATTTCCATCAAATTATAGGTGGCGCCACTGGTATCCTTACAAACTTAGACTTTGACCTCCCCCATAATCCCACAAAATTTGGTAACCATGTGCCACAAATTTAAGATGCTAGAATGTTCACAAGATTTTCATATTTTGACCCTTATATTGCATAATACTGTAGGTGGCGTTCGAGTTATTGACGAAAAACAATAAACTTGGACAAGCACCGAACTCCATAATTACTGGGTCACAGTGACCCAAAAAGTAGGTCACCAAGTACAGCTTTATGTATTATATAATTAAATGCAATTTTGATCTGGAGGCTCAATTCTCTTTGCCAATGATGTCCAAGCTAAACCCGGCCTTTACAAAATCACATTTTCAGCTTTACAGGCATAATGACTTCACAAAATTAGGTCAAGGTCACGGATATTACATAACATTCCACCTTTGGTTATGGTCCATATATCATATAAATTTGGCTAATCCAATTACGTTTCCAAATACGGAATTTTACATCTGAAACCACATTTTGGCTCATAATTTTTGTCAAATTATAGGTGGCGCAACTGGTATCATTAGCAATTTAGAGTTTGACCTACTTCACAATCCCACCAAACTTGGTGAATATCTGCCAAAAATTAAAGATGCTAGAGCGTTCACCAGATTTTCACATTTTGACCCCTATGTAACATAATGTACGTGGCGCCACCAATATCGAAAGCGGCCTAGATTTTCATACATTATGTAGTCCTGAAAGTTATATTGGGCTAATTTGAAAACTGTGGACGGTTTCGCGCCAACGAGCAAAAGTTTACGGACATCCTTTGGTACTTTATATATTTAAGAACAGGCCCTTAACTGATAATCATTTGTAAATGAATATAGGCCGAAATGAATAGAATTTTATTAAAAAATAAATTTGTGGTTATGTTATGTAGGAAAAAGGCCCAAGCTTCTGGCTTTCTAGTGGACCAAATCGAGGATAAATGCGATAATATAAATACAAATGTGATAATCAGAAGATGAGAGACAGGTTAGTATATGTTAAGAAAATACAGGTAGATTGATCGTGTGTTTTCTTGCTCTTACGTATGACCACCATAGGAGTACTGGGGTGTAAGCCCATGTATAAAGACTAGATTTTAAAAGGCCATTAGCTTCTTGCTTTATAAATGACAGAAAAAAAATGAAATTTTTGAGATATTTAAGGATGAGGGGCCAAAGATAAAGGAAATGTGTGTGCCAGAATAGGTAAACTGTAAGTTTTGACTATTATGAATGAAATGCGCTTTAAATAGAATCAATAAAAAGTCTATACAGTCAATCGTGATCATGTCTGGTTCGGATTCCGTGTTATTTATTTATTATAAACCACCGTCACCAGCTTTTCCTGGGAGGGGATTCGGATTTTGAAAATAATGACATTGCGAGGGGGTCTAAGAGACCAAGCCGGGGGGGGGGGGGGGAGTGTCGGGAGGGGATCTGCCACCTTCCCAGGGTAGGAGCTTTGAGGAAAATAGCAATCAAAATATTGTGTTCTGGGGAGTGTTTGGGTTAAATTTTACCATACCAACTCAAATTAGACAGTTGCTAGATGAAGATACCATTTATTTAATGATATTCATGCAATAGACATGGGCTTGAGTTGTCCGGTGGAAAGCTATCACCAAAAAGGTCTTTAGTTTTTATGGTTCACATATTAATTATCGTTCAGAAAATCTTATACAAGTACTTATTTTTGAATTGTCTGGATCTACAGATGACTAAATATAACCATAAGTTTTATCTGTCTACCATGGTCCTATCATTTAAATTGCGATTTTTTTTTATTTTATTATTATGATTATTATTATTATTATCATTATTATTATTATTATTATTATTATTATTATTATTATTATTATTATTATTATTATTATTATTATTATTATCATTTTTTTTTTTTTTTTGCTACGTTGACATGAACCTTCATTTATCAAATGCCAATCACCAAGGTTTGCAAGTCCAAATTTTAACTATACCTCATTGCAAGAAAAGACTACTAACTGGGGCAAAACACCAGTCCATGCCATACGTGTTGACCTTGGTATTTCATAAGGGACAAACTGTTAGAATCTTAAGGGCCGGGGGGGGGGGGGCTATGCATTTAAGTAAAACGTACAATTTTACTTCAGTTGCCCATAACAGTACATTATTTTTTCCACTCAACCTCACAGTACTTTTTATTTTTAATACTAAAACCCAATGATGCATATCTTTTAGCTACCATTGTGTAAGAAGCATAGCGTCGAGAGAAGCATTTTAGAAACCTTAAATACGTCTGGTCCATTTGAAAATTATGTGAACACTGAGGTTCCAAACAGAAATCATTTGAGGGTCCAGGGGACGAAGCCCCCGGAAGCCCGCAGGTTATGACGAGATAAGGCTCCATTTGGAGAACTGTTTTGTCACCAAAAATTTTAATGTTTTTACCCTAAAAACCTTGCAGCAAAGACCCAAATTTATAACCGGCTATTGTGGGGTAAACATGGGAGAAGAAAGAAAACAGAAAATATTCTGCCAGCACCAATTTTATTTCTGTTGCGCAGCATAGTTCAATCCAGGCATCTTCAGCCATGACTTACCCTTCTATAGTCATGCAAGATACATTATTTTGCACCATTCACATGAGCACACTTTTAATATTCTCTTTGACTCACTTAACTGAAATATTAAAGTGCTATGAATACACGGTATTACACGCTGCATTAAAAGGGCTTTATGGCCGAGGTGTTTTTGGCTTTTAATTCTGGATATTTAAATGATAATTTCCCTGGTGATTAAGACAACAGATGTTATACTGGTTTTACATGTACTTGAATATCTATTGTACACTTTAACTCCAGTATTAAAGATTAATATGTTAATGTCAGGACAATGTTCTTGCTAGCATCACATTGTCAATATTAATATTAATATTCTTCCTTTCAATACTGTACATACAAGCATATAGCATTGATCACTTGAATTTGAAAAACATTCTTAGTTATGTAACTAAGAACGAAAACGTAATTAAAGAACTAGGAAAGATTATTTGCTGCATAGCAAATCAGTGTGTGTGTCTTCAAAGCATATGGGTATGGCAATGTGCAACTATTCCATAACACAGGAGTAGAAGTTGGAATGGCATCTCTATCTATTACAGCTTTGAAGTTATTCAAGATTTAAAATTTCTAATGGTGCTATTTAGCATAATTCAAATTGTTACAACTTTTATTTTTAATTCATTGGGCGCGCAATGGTCAACAACCACCTAGTAGAAGTTGAAATGACATCTCTCTCTATTATAGTCTTGAAGATATTCAAGATTGAAAATTTCGAATACTGCTAATTAGCATAATTTAAATTGCTACAACTTTTGTTTTAGATTCATTACCTACACAATGTCAACAACCCCCCTAATAGAAGTTAAAATGACATCTCTATCTATAATAGTTTTGAAGATATAAGAGTTTTAAAATTTCAAATGCTGCTAATCAGCATACTTTAAATTGCTACAACTTTCGTTTTAAATTCATTAGATGCGCATTGGTCAATAGCCTCCTAGTCAAAGTTGGCATGACATCTCAATCTCTTATGCTTTTGAAGATATTCACGATTTAAAATTTCAAATGCCTCTAATTTGCATAATTTTAAACATATCTATTCCTCTGTATAAAACAGTCAAACTCCTTGTATGGAGGTAAAATCGTGCCAAGTTTGTAGTTTCTATGTATAATAGTGTCCGAGAAAAGTGTCTGACAAATTTGCTGGTAAAGAAAGAAAGAAAGAAAGAAAGAAAGAAAGAAAGAAAGAAAGAAAGAAAGAGAAAGAAAGAAAGAGAGAGAGACAGAGAGAGAGAGAGAGAGAGAGAGAGAGAGAGAGAGAGAGAGAGAGAGAGAGAGAGAGAGAGAGAGAGAGAGAGAGAGAGAGAAAAGTTTGTGTTGACACACACACTTTAAAAAATAAAATCAGACCTTTGCAAGTTCGGAAGTCCTTTTGATGATCTCCTGCCTAAGAAGCATGATTTAGTATACTTAAGATAAATAAAACTAAAAAACACAAGATTCTACATGCCACTTAAAAAATCATTATTCTTAAAAAAAAAAAAAAAACATAGATGCATGCCACTTGGAAAAAGTACATCCAATTACACTCTATAAAGTGTTCGTGACACTATGAACCCTAATAAAGCACTGGAACCAGATATATATCTGTTTCAACCTGCACTGCGAAACAGACTTCAGATTCAAGTTCCTCAAGGAGCGACCTTTCATTCAAGTACCTACAAGCCTAGGTTTATTCAGATGTTTCACCAGAAAAAAATTTGACCCATTTTGCCGTGTTCGTGTTTGAGTGAAACAGCTCTGCATGAGGAATTTGAATATCATTTAATTATAGTGATTCAAATATAAGACTTAGTGTGAATAAAGTCGCTTACGGCAACGTAAGAGTTAAGAAAGAAACTAAGTATAGGCAGAAGAAAATAAATAATATGCCTACATTAACAGGTTAAAAACTTCATTTATTTTAAAGTTACAGATCTTTCAGTAGCAAGTATATCCAGTCTTTCACTTTTTCTGTAAAAAGGCTAACTTTGAAAATTTCTAATTAAAATACAAAAGCAGCTCAATTTAAGTATCCCTTGGCTTACTAAGCCAAACTATGAAGTTGTCTCCAGTAGTGTAAGCCAAGCGATACTCCATTGGACCTTGGAATAATTAAATATATTTTAATTGAAATTTATAAACTAATTTAGAGTAAATTCATAGGCAATATCATGATCAGATCACGATATTGCCTATGGATTTACAAGGTCTTAAAAAGAAGGATAAACTAATTAGGCAAGGAGGCGTCCTTCAGATTTTTTAAAAAGGCCTAAGTGATTTTTTTCTCATAGCGTCTTACATTTGTGACCAAGTCGGGAATTTTAAGGTGAAACAGACTATCGCGGCTTCAGAAGGCTTAGCAATAGGCCTATTAGACTAAGATTAATAATATATATTTACATTCCCTTTATTGTTTAACATTGAAAGAATAGGAACTGTTGTTGTCCTCACCATCTCATGAGGACATCGTCTACACGCGAGTCTGCACGCGCCAGCTATGCAGCCCCTTCACAATTTTATACGCCAGTACATTGGGCACTACTTTTCTTTTCATTCATAAATCCTGTGCGCCCTCTCGCGGATACACACAAAGTTACGAATGCTGCTCTTATTCTCAATCCCCGTGACCAAGAATCAACCGTTGTCCCACGTAGGCCTACCTGCACATCCACCGCATCCTCTTCTTCGATAGAAATATCACAAAGCCAGCAAACCAACCAGAATTTTAACGCAGGAATGATTTCCAACTCCACCTTTCAAAATTGTACATTCAACATGATCGCGCCTCGTTAAACTGTTAAATCCTGTTCACTGCTCGCATCAGTCTGAGATGCATCCGCGGTGCGAGGTGCAAGTGCAATGGTGGTAATCTTGTATTCATTGTGTTATTCTGGGTATTTTATCCCAAAAAATAACTTACTTGTATACTTTTTCCCTAATGTGAACGAATCTTGTATTTTGTAAAGCTATCTGTTCAAATAAATGAACATTTACAAAGGAACTATTTTTCTTTCCTGTTTGTTGCTTTTGGGATAGACTGGTTGCCAGGTAACGGGGGCGTGGTTAGCGCTTATCTTTCTATTGATCGCAACCCCCTTAAACCAAGGCAATTTATGTGGAAAAAACGTTCTTTGGCGATCGTGCATCACTTGTAATTAATTTCAAAAATCGAAAAAATAGGAAAAAATGTAAATATAATAAATAAACTTCATTGTCATTGTTTTCCTCACACGCTCATGAAAACAATGACAATGAAGTTTATTTATTAAATGAATACAAAAGTTGACATACGTTTTCCTCTGACTAGGCCTATAATTACAAGCCCAGTTATTCCTATGGCTTTACTACAGTTATATCTATGGCTTCATTCAGTGCTTCACGAAAGTTAACCATATCGGCATGTATTCTGTGCGCTATGAATGTAGATAATATCTACAGTAACACAAAGAGTCACTTACAGTCGATGTAGGCCTATCGTTATGATGATCATTTAGGATTGATAAGTACATCTAATAACTAACCTTTAAAATAATATATTCAGTCGACATCAGTCGCGCTTGCCAGGCTTCCACGGTTACTCCCTGCCGAGTGCTGGCCGTCTCTAACTGCATGATACGTATCAATGCAGTAGAGCGTGTTATGCCACGTATATGCAAGCCAAAGACAATGCCCGCTGATTGGATCCAGATGGCATTTTCGGCATCTATAGGCATTATACCAAAAAAAAATCACACACAAAAAAAAAAAAAAAAAAAAAGCAAGAGCAGGGAGGGGTCTGGACCCCCCCCCCCCCCCATGGCAAGCAGTACTTAATTTTTTAAGGTAAATGAGGCAGTATATTATTTTTTTCACTGATTTTCAGACGTACATCATTTATTTTCTTTAAAAAGGTATAGCCACCCACCCACCCACCCCAAGAGTCTAATGGTTGGTCCCTAATGTTGAGATAGGACAAAATTACAAATTTGACGTTAAACAAAAAGCACAATTCTGAAAAAAAAAGTTTTCAAACGGAAAGCTACCATATCTCAAAGGGGTTCAAGTTGACACATAATATCACATATACTCTCTTTCAATGCATCTTGGATTTTAGACCAAAAAGTTATAAACATTGGTAATTTCATAAGTATATTCTGAAAAATGGAAAAAAATACAACACCAATTTTGAAACTCCGATGAACTGGTTTCCCTCGTTTAGTAGTAGGGTCTCCCCCAAGGCACCTTAAAAAGAGATTCGTGCCATGACAACAGCGATTCACAAAAAGTGCACAATGAAAGAGCCAGCACCAGACACGCAAATTTCATGTGAAGCTAATTTTTGCGTTTATATTTCCCCCCAATTTTTTCAAGAATTATCTTTACTGCTGTTAATGTCCTTTGATATTTTTCACTTTTCAAAACCATGCACTCTCTAAATTTTGTTCAAACATGACACGAATGCACTACATCTTGGTTCCCATTATACACTTTTCCACCAAATGGTATTGTTATTTTGTGATTTACAAGAATTGTTTCAAATTATGAAAACCATTAATAAAAGGGCATGCTGGCTTGCCCAGTACAAGGATTTTAGCATAAATGCATGTACATGTATTACTTGTTAGTATGATCTTACGATGGGCACGTCATGCTTTACGTGACAGTAACATGACATGTCACATGACCATTACGCCACATAATCAACGAGGTCGAAGACCAAGTTGATTGTGATGGCATGGTCGTCATTGTGACATGTTATAAATGACTTGTAATAAGGGTGGTAAGAACTGACCAAGATATACCTTGGTGTACGACATTTGCCCCTGCCTTTTGTGCATGGTGTACTTTGCTGCTTACGTACGTTCTCACATGCACAGTGAAGTTTGACTGCTTCCTCGTGTATTTTTCACTTACCAATATGGCAGCAGGAAGAGCAGGTGGTGAAAGCCTAAATGACGCATTTAAGTGAGTTTGGCAGTATTCCCACTCAACAGTTAATTTTTCAGAGGAGTACGGATCATACTGACGTGAGTGCACGCCACAAGAAACCACCTGCAGGTAAAAAAGCAACACATTTTTTGAATTTAATTCACTTATTCTTCTCAGGGTTCATGTCTGCCATGGACACTGATTAAACGTTGTAAATTGA
This sequence comes from Hermodice carunculata, assembly GCA_964020975.1. Classification (NCBI taxonomy): domain Eukaryota; kingdom Metazoa; phylum Annelida; class Polychaeta; order Eunicida; family Amphinomidae; genus Hermodice; species Hermodice carunculata. Next base: position 12,304,059 of record OZ026612.1, on the reverse strand, counting down.
GTCATGTGCATCAACTTACATTATGTCGACAGTGATGTCATGCTATACATGACAGAAGACTTGGAAAGTTCTAAGAATACACGTCTGTCCTATTCCAAGTCCTGTGGTCATCTGTACAGATCCTGCTGGAACAATGCCTCAGTTTGACTGTTCAGGGAAAGGTGTCAACGACAACTGTTTCCACATTACACTGCCAGTAGGTCATGCTGTACTGCACAACACTAGTAACGCTAATGTGTGAAAAGTGTTCATGATGTGATATAATCAACACTTTTTCCGGCTCCCTATTGGTCTGTTCCTACCACCCTTGTTACAAGTGACAGTTATAACATGTCACATGACCATTATGCCACATAATCAACGAGGTCGAAGACCACGTTGATTGTGATGGCATAATCGTCATTGTGACATGTAATAAATGACTGGTAACATGGGTGGTAGAAACTGACCAAGATATACCTTGGTATACGACATTTGCCCCTGCCTTTTGTGCATGGTGTACTTTGCTGCTTACATACGTTGTCACATGCACAGTGAAGTTTGACTGCTTCCTCGTGTATTTTTCACTTACCAATATGGCAGCAGGAAGAGCAGGTGGTGAAAGCCTAAATGACGCATTTAAGTGAGTTTGGCAGTATCCGCACTCAACAGTTAAATTTTCAGAGGGGTACGTGTCATAATGACGTGAGTGCACGCCACAAGAAACCTATTGCAGATAAAAAAGCAATAAATTTTTGGAATTTAATTCACTTAATTTTTTCAGGGTTCATGCATTGCCTGGCATGGGCAGTGATTACGGACAGCTAAGACACCAAAAATAAATCCCACTTTAATCAATCCTAGCTCAAAATGTGTTTCTGTTAGGATAACAAATCATATATGTGTGTAACCGTCATACTCCAAAGAATTTATATGTCCCGTATTTGGGTGTCTGTGGTGTTAATTGTTTACTCAACAATTAAAAGTTGACGGCAAGGCATCCACCCCATTAATGTCGATATAAGTCACTAACTATTTGTGATAAAATCATAATTACACTTGCATCTTAATCCTGACATATATTTTTGCACTTCAGACATTACAGTATCAAAAGCTGTTACCAGATTAAATTTCGCCCAGCCATTTTCTTGGAATTGCCATTCTTAGATGGGGTTCTCGTTCTATTATCCTTTCCGTGAAAACAAGCTTCAAAGGCCTTTGATGTTGATAATTTGCCTCTGAAACAATATCGTTTGCTCAGCTTGAGCTGATATTTGTACAAGACGCAGTAAACATCTTCCCTTAATATTTGGTGAGGTTGTCGATCAGTTGTTGGCCAATCACAGAATAAAAGAGCTTTTGAAGTGCGGAAAACATTATTGAGCGATCTGTCAAACGGCGACAGCGACAATTTGGTTTCAAAGCGTGACGTCATGGAGACGACCCTTCAGGACACATTACCCCAAACCTGTCAACGAAAGTTGTGTTGCCTTGCTTCGGTGGGCGGCCTACGGCCGCTCATGGCGAGTGGATGGGTGGGAGGTTTGGTCTTCCGCCCTCCACCTCTTCATCCCGTTTTTAGGGATAGTGTTTTATTGTATTTACTCATATCTGTATACTTTATGTAGTTAGCTTGTTAAACTTGTCTATGCACTTAAGTTAGTAAGCTTGTTGTTATTTTGCAGTTATTTTCTGAATGAGTTTCATTTCTCTTTCCAACCTGAGTTTTGTAAGCTTGTTGTTATTTTGCAGTTATTTTCTGAATGAGTTTCATTTCTCTTTCCAACCTGAGTTTTGTATCGCTATTTTGAATTTTTGTGTGTTTTCTCATATGTACACATTTATGCTAACTTCGATGTGTTTATTTGTACTTTTATTTCCTCATCCCTGGGTTTTGATAAAATGTTATTATGCACGTGGGTATTGTTGAAAGTGTCAGTTTTCTTTCCACGCCTGTCTTTGGTGTGCAGGTACACAGGTAAACCATTGCGGCACGGCCTTTGAAGGGACATCGTCTGACGATTCCCGCTGCTCCTGAACTTCAAAGTCTCCTTTCATTAGAACGCAAAACAAACACGATAACTATTAAGTTAACCACTAAGGCTATGATATGATAGCATGTTTGCATCTTTCCGTGCCCACAAACATACTTTTGGTATGCGGCCTGATTTCGCGGTGCAGCCGTGATACCACTCTCCATTGCTGCCTGTAGCCAAGTGACAGACTGTTAAATTTGATTGACGGGTAGCATTGTTCTACAAGGCAGCTGAAAACCGAAAGAATGACACATGGACGGTCCGATGTCCACATGCCTGCGTGTTTTGTTTTTGTTTTTCTCATATTTCTACTTAAGTTAAAAGCTTGAAATTTTGACAACTTATAGAAAGGACATTCATCTTATAAAAACTGTTAACATCGCGCATGCAAAAGTTTTTGTTGTCTTACCTGTCCTTAAGTGTTGTAAATTGAGCCATGCACATGTGCATCAACTCACATTATGCTGACAGTGATATATTGGTAGGCCTAGATATGACAAACGACTTGGAAAGTTCTAGGAATACACGTCTGTCCTATTCCAAGTTCTGTGATCATCTGGTCAGATGCTGCTGGAACAATACCTTAGTTTGGGCTGTTCAGGGGAAGGTATCAACAACAACTTTTTCTACAGCACACTGCCTGTAGGTCATACTGTACTGCGCAACACTAGCAATGCTATTGTGTGAAAAGTCTTCATTATGCGATATAGTCAACACTTATTCTGGCTCCCTATTGCTCTGTTCCTACCACCCACGTTACAAAGATTCTGAGCACATTAAGCCAAAGTAGCCGACCACAAAACGGTGAACGAGATTTTTTTTTGCGGACGAGTGTTACGTATCATCTTCCCTGTACTTTAATATTTTTGACATATCTTGGTCAGTTGCAATGTATTTGAAGTCTACATCACAAACACAATTTCAGCAGTAATAGGTGAATATCAAACTGTGGCAAAAAGTCATCGATGTGGGCCTAAATATTTTACAAGACAGTCTTGTGAAACTTTTGTTCCGGCATTGAGAAGTTCAACCGGTAAATTTTTTAATTTCGTTCATATATACATGTGCATTTAGGTGTTTAAAACAATCTGTCAGCAAAATATACAATGCTTGCTTAACCCATGCAGCTATGTCTATTATGGAAATTGTTACCTTGCTTTTGTGCAAAGTTTGTTCATAATTTACTGACTTGGAATGTCACACCAACCACTGATATGGCAAACGTGAAGCGTGTTCCGCAGGAGTCAATATCGCAACAAAAGAAAGAAGCATAGACCCTATAAATGCGAGTACATGTATGTGGGATTATTAATCAGAAACTGTAAATGTTCAGGAATAATGCATCAGCAGTCAATACAAGTGCACCCAAACTGAACTTTACAATTTTTTTGTTTGTTTGTTTTTTTTTTTTTTTTTTTTTTTTTTTTTTTGTTTGCTTTTTTTTTTTTTTTTTTGTTGAATATATTTGTTCTAGGGTGTGAAATATTTGGGAATCACCTGGAATTGCGGTTATTAATTTGATTTTACAAGGATTCAGACGAGTGGCTTGATGGCTCATTTAGAACCGTTACGAAGTAGGCCTACTAACAAGACAAGCGAGATTTTTGTCCTACACTGCAAACCAAGCCAGGCCAAGGGGACTCATGACGCGTCCTCAGGAGGCGTCAATGTGTTACCAAAACGCCTCCTAGTATTATGTGTGTGGTGCACCCAAGTTCCAAATTTTAACACTTGTGTTTGCTTCGATGAACACATGTGTGTTATCTTATGTGTTACAATTAGTCGGCCTATTAGCTAGGACTTGGGCTAGTCCCAGGTACTGACCCAATTCTAGCCTGTAGCCTAGGCTATGTTTATCTAGCCGACATAGAGGATAGGCCTAAATGGTTGCATCAATATCTTTGGACTAGATCTAGGCCTATAGACCTGACTTAAGTTAGGCATACAATTGAACAGACCTGGGCACAGAAAATTAGCTTTAATTGACAAGTTTAAATAAGAATAAATGAGGCCCTGTTGGAGGGGGTCCTCAGTGATAATCCAATACCAGTTATCCATTTAAAGATTTTGACTCCAATAGGCCTAATAAAAAAAATCATTTAAAAAGTTGCATCAAATCCTAAATAGGCCTATTTTAAAATTTCAGTAGGCCTAATCTTATAATCCTGTAAAAGAAAAATCCAATATTCCTTTGCTTTTCACTTAAAATCCAATAATCCTCTTTGAAAACAGGCACAAAATCAATAGACCTAATAAAAAACCCTAACACGGCCTCTTCAATTCCCCAGACTTGATTAGGCCTAACAACATGTAACATGGCCTAACTATGTAGGCCTTCTTTTAATCATTAACGTTAAAGTGCTATGAACGAGACCGTTCTAAATTGTTGCTGGTAATGTAGGCCTAAGCCTAAATCATTTAAAAATAAATGGCTCAATAGGCCTAGCCTAAATTTATGCTCAACTCTGTAACACTATACGTTTTCATACCAGCTTGCGTAATATTAACGCTAATGTTCACGTGTATGCTTATGTTTGGGAGCAACTTCCGGGAAGGGCTGGCCAAAGGGGTCAATGTCATTTTTCCGAAGGTCCACGAGTGCGAAAGGCCGTAAGTCCGAAGGTCAACATGTCCGAAGTACCGCTAGTCCGAAGGCTCTCACAAGTCCGAAGGTCCACAAGTCCGAAGGTTCATAAGTCCGAAAGTCCAGATAGATACAGTACGTTCCTCCAAGAGTGTTAATTACAATGACAGCAACATAGGCCGCACATGCATGCATACATGCAAGACTTTGCCCCATAAATTAAATTGAATTCGTAAGCGACTTGCACTACACATGAATGAATTCCACGGAAAAAGGTCCATGAGGGTGAATTTTCGAATTATCGATACACACTAGGAATTTTGGATTTACGCATTTCTCCAGACCCATAGTTTCTTTCAATCTAGCTAAGTTTTTAATTTTCAGTTCCTATTTTTGACCTTCTTTTTTTTTAACACCTAATGCGTGGTCATGTCATAAATCAAGGTCACCTCAATGCATTGCGTTAAAACGCAGCAATTAGGCCTATTAGCGTATTTCAACTGTGTTTAACATGTCGAATTCTAAACCATATAGATGATAGTTGATATAAGTCAAAAGTAGAAAATATGCTTTTTTTAGAAACACCTGCAAGTCACCATATTTGAGAATGGTATGCTTTTGCGGGAAACAACGGTGTGATGCAAGTCTAGAGAAAGATGAAAAGTGGCCAAATAAGAATCCGTTACGCTGCGAAGATGATTTTAATCTTGCTATTAAAATATTCATTCCATGTGGTTAATAGAAATTTTTTATCAATGGTGCAACCCAACAAATAAATATAACACAGACACTTTTCATACGATGCTTAATATTTACGAAATATACGTGATAGATTCACAGTTTCATGTGACGGATTTACATATTCACGTGACGGATTCACGCGTGAGTGAATCCGTCACTGATTAAAACGTCCGCTTCATAATTAATCTGTATTCTGCAAACACAAACGTTTGGTTTGCATAAACATTTGACTCTGCAATTTTTAGATAAGGATAGCTGTGACAAAATCATTGATTTTGTTTTCTAAATTGGCATCAAAGATTTGTGTGGTTGATTCACAGTCCTTACTCACCTGACCTATACATGTAGTAGGTAAAGCTGTCACATTTTCTCAAGAAATTCCGGATAAAACACTAATTAAGATGTTAAGAAATCTTTACGTAGGTCATGAACATAGGCGGATGTTGTTGGATTTAAATTGGAAGATATTGAATAATGAAGTGATGTCTTGTAGGTATCAATGATGGGGAAGCAAAGGGCTTTATCTGTGTTGGAAATAACTGATTACGTGCAAAATCTTACATGGTGTTGTGAGTCCGTCACGCAAAGTTTACATTTTCATTGTTTCTAACTTGACATCTAAAGTAGTCCACAAATTTAAGAAATCGGAAAGTGAGTTAACTGTACATTTTAAAATATATAGGGTTATCATATGTAAGGAATGAAAAAAGCAATATTTTTGGTGTAAATTCCTCGGGAAACCAAAATTATTGTATAAAATGGTGAATCCGTCATATGTGAACTTCCTACGTCAACTGGTAGATTGGGCAAGTCCATGTAATGAATAAATTGGCCGTAAAGGCTTGGATAGACCAAATTTGTTGAATTTGGGTACCACTGTTTTCGCAACACTTGATTATTTTTCATATGTTCAGACCGCTTAGTCACTGGGTTCGCCTGCATTTGTATTGAAATAAATTGGTGCACGGGTGAATCCGTCATGAGTTTGGTGTGTCCGTCAAGCAAAAAATATTTCAGCCAGGTTTTTATTTACATCCACGTTATTAAACGTGCCTTGTTTCATCGCAAAGGGTAGAATCCACAGATTTTAAACATGTATAGGTCGACCATGTTCGTGGAAATGGAGAGCAGAGTTTCTCCAATGTTTCTCTCTTGCGAGAAACACGTCTCCAAATTCTGGTGAATCCGTCACGCACATAAATTCTTTCCCAAATTTAAAAAACAACAGTCACACATTGATACATTTCAAAATATTATGCGTGTTCTTAATTAGTGAATTGACTTAGGCGAAAATATTGGAACCGGGTACCCGAGTCGGATCTTTTATAGTTGGAACCGGGTCATCGGGCACGTGGTAAGGGTGCACGTGTAACGCGGACATAGCCCAACGTAGGCCCACAGACCAGTTACGTACCTTAATGACAGGAGATACGCCAAAAGCATTTTTGGGCTGACACTCCTTAGCAAAGCTATCAGAACAAAAAGGATGAATGGGTAGTATATTTTTTTTGGAAAGGTCGTGATCCAAAGATTTCAAATCTGACCATAATTTTAACTTTGTGAGCGAATTGTTAAATAAACACTAAGGTCAATACTAAGGGAGGGACCATTTGATTTTCGGGGGGGGGGGGGGGGGCTAGAGTTTTTTATTCAGGCAGATTATTTTTTTCGCATTCCGCGAGGACATATTATTTTTTTTTTTACATGCCTGTCCGGGCAAGATTTTTCTTTCTTTATTTGTAATGATGGATATGAACGTACTTGTAGGGCCAGAATATCTTTTTCTTAACTTTTTGGGCAAGAATATTTTTTCTTGAAATTTCAGGGCCATGTTTTTTTTTCAAAAAAAAAAAAAAGCTCTTGCTTCCGCCCCCCCCCCCCCCCCCAAAAAAAATCACTCCCTGAACATGCCATTTGACAGACCCAGGCTACGTACATGTAAATGTGGAAAGAACACTTCACAGGTTCAATCAAATTCACATTTTTCTACACACAATTTATGTGTATCTATGTGGCTACAAAACGATTCAGGGATATTTTTATCAGTTTTTGTTTTGCGATTATGAAAAACTAAACTTCATCTTTCCATATTTTGGAGCTCTTCTTTTTGAAAAGCCCTTTTTGAAAACTAACATGGAAGAAAATATTCCTGACTCGTCTTTCAAGTCACACCAGTGCACATCATTTCTGTGAAAAAAAAATGAAAATTTGAATAAACCCGTTAAGAGTAATTTTACAGACTTGTGTAGAGGTCTGCGAAACGACATGTTTGACATTGATCTGAATATTTATTTAACAATTAGGTAGCAAATTCGAAATTATAGTCAGATTTGAAATTTGTGAGCCATGTCCTTTCCAAAAATCTATACCTTATGTATGTTGGCATTAATATTCTTTTATTCCACGAACTTTGCTAGGAAGCGGTTGCCCAAAAACGCTTCTGGTGTTTCTCCTGTTCTTGCGTATATATATTATACCAGGGGACTGGTATAATACGAACTGGGAATTAGTCATATATTTGGAACTATAAAACTGTTAAATGGAAAGGATTTTATATCATGATAAACATATACAGCAGACTGCAACTGTTACAGTTATTTATTCTGAAGACACAGCTTTGTCCACTTGTTAAAGACGGAAAATAGTGATGTTAAGATCAATATTCAAGGCCATTCTGTCTGAAAGGTGATATGTGTTAACTTTTATCCGGTGCTTTTGTTGAGTCATTTTATGGTAGACATTGATAGTGAATTACAAAAACGCATTCCAGCTTATTTTAATTGTTCAATGATTGGGTAATCGTGATAATTTCAAGATATCTAGTCGAGGTCATTGTGTGTAAAAAGTGATATTTATACACAAAGCGGACTTTTTCATTTGGTGCTTTTGTTGATCGTATCGTGATAGAAATCAAGCGTATAGGCACTGAAGACATTCCAACTCAGTGTTGATTGGTTGAATAATCATGATAATAATATGATCACTATAATAGTCAAGGCAATTGTTTGTAGAAAATGATACTTATATACAAGGCTGACATGCAAAAACTTTGTTTTATTTCATTCGTTGCCTTTGTTTTTCATATTAAATAGACATCTATGATATATGTATTTACTCTGAAGAAATTCCAGCTTTGTCCATTACTGTTCATGAGTTGGATAATCGTGATATCAAAATCACCACCAGTCACGGTCATTGTGTGTGAAGGTGATAATTATACACAAAGCTAATATGTGTTTACTTTATATATATTTTTATTTGGTTCTTACCATGCAGACATTCCAGCTCAGCCCTAATGTTCATGAGTTTGATAATCGTAATAATATAAAGATCCCTAGTCAAAAACATTGTATGCAAAAAGTGACATTTATACTGAAAGCTGATATGTGTTTCCGGTAACTCTATTAAAAAAAAATGTCTATCATATCTTGGTAGTATACTTACCCATGCGAAGACCTTCCAGCTCAGTCTGATTTTAATTGGTTGGATAAGCGTGATAATATCGTGATCTAGTACAGTCATTGTGCTTGTATGTAAAAAGTGATATTTATACATAAAGCCACAAAGATTGCATGTGTATTTTATTTATTTTATGCTTTTTGTTTATCACATTATGGTATACATGGACAGTATATATTTTCCATTAAAACACCCCAGCCCAGTCTATTTTCATGAGTTAAAAATTGTGATATCATGATCAGTAGTCAAGGTCATGATTGTGTGTAAAAGGTGATGTGGTGATTTTTTAATCAAATCAAAGTAGGCATCGATGGTAGATTTAAAATATATGTATATTGTATATATATAAACATTTTAATTCTGAAGAAATGCCAGCTTAGTCCACCATCTCGTGACATGATATATACTATTACGGTCACTAGCGAAAGTCATTAAGTACGGTATCCAAAGTGTTTAAAATACACATGGCTGATAGAGTGGTACCACCATAAGTTTTGGGTGTTTTTTTGTTTTTTACCTTTGTTTTGTTTTTTTGTTTTTTTTGTTTTTGTTTTTGTTTTGTTTTTTTTTTTTATGTCCGACATGACACACACAGCTTGTACTGTAGACAAGAAGCGACATTTATTTGCTGTGTAGATGCAAGTACGAGATCCCAGATTGAATGTAACTCTTTGCACAAATAAAATGATGTTCAAATATATTTTGCATTTGTGATTTCTCATTAAAAGCTGCCAGAAGTGTCAATTTCCAATGAATGAAACTTCTTTTTTTATTAAATTCACTGTTCTTGTAATATCAATATACTAGTATGATTTCATTTTAGGCTTATTATATGCTCAATTATTATATTTTAAATAACTGAAGATTAAATGTTGAAACTATGTCTTATGACGGAATGACGTGGAATGTCATTCGTTCAATGCTAAGTTTCTGACAAAAAAGAATTATCAAAACTCTGATATGTTTTTTAACAAAACTGAGTCACTTGAAATAAATGGAACTAGCACATTAGCATATTAGACCTTAGAGTGAGAATTACGGCATTAACAATTAAGAATGTGGCAGCAATATACCATTTCTAAATGTTATCCATTTCCTGACAGAATTTGTTTCCAGTAATGTACACAGTAAAAAATCGTTATCTTAACAAACATTTTTAAGATAATAAATAATTCTAAATTTTTTTTCAACGAAGAAATAATTTCATGCATTTTTCTTACTTTAAGAGAAAAAATCCTCTCATTCGCAAGATTTTGCAAATCTTGTTTCAAGAAAAAGATTCTTATTCTATTTTTGAAATAAGATTGGCAAAATCTTGGGAGTGAAAGAGGATATTTTCCTTTGAAACAACAAAATTGCAAAAAAAATCCATGAAATTATTTCTTTTGAGAAAATTTAGAATTTTTTGCTTAAATATCCTAAAAATTTTAGTTAGGCCTAAGATAATGATTTTTTTACTGTGTAAGCCTACAGACCTTTAAATTTGTTTCTATGGAAATTCCGTAACAAAAATACCCAAAAGTACATAGCTAGATAACATGAGCATGGAAAATTTAAAACTTGAGTAAAATTTAAATGCGCAGAATTTGGCCTCATGCTGCTAATGTAGCGTGACCATGGTGCCCAGGGCTTATTGCGTGAAAACCAGTCAGGGCTTCAATACACGAGAGGCACGCAGGACTTTTATTGTCCCCCGCCACCGAAGGTGGCATAGGGGGACATAGAGTTAGTGAGGATAGGGGGCCTGCCGTCCGCGCGTCCGTCCGGGAGCATATCTTTAGAACCCTAAGATATAGAATAATGAAATTTATACCAGAGATGCATCATACCATGAGCATGTGCACTGTGTATTGTTTTTGACCTTGACATATTTTCAAGGTCACAGAGCCTAAGAACATACCCATTTTCGTGTAGAGCCTAAGAACATATCCATTTACGTGTGTCTGGCAGCATATCTCTAAAACCCTTAGAGATGGAATAATGAAATTTATACCAGAGATGCATCATACCAAGGACATGTGTGCCATGTATTGTTTTTGACCTTGACCTATTTTCAAGGTCACAGGGCCCAGGAACATATCAATTTTTCGTGCACCCAGACATGCTTTTTTATGGTATAGCTTACTTCTGTATTCTCATGCTTTGAATGCTTGCTTGTAGTGGCACCTACCCTATGTGTAGTGGCACCTACCCTATGTGTAGTGGCACCTATCCCTGTGTGTATAATAGCACCGTTTAAAACATGTACAACTTTTAGCAACTTATAGCATGAAGCTACAACTTTTAGCAATCTATAGCATCAAGCTACTTTTAGCAACTTATAGCATCAAGATAATCATGAGATTTGCCAGAAATAAGCCTACATACAATGGCTATTAAATGCTTCAACAAAAAGAAAAATCATATTCTAACCTGCTAACAGGAACATCACATTTAATTGCTACATTTTGTTCTACATGCTTTGAAAAAATGATCTACGTCCTCGTCGTGGTGCTGGGCAACATGATGCACTCATATGCCTTTCTTTTCTACATCCTTGTCTCCATCTTGACCATTACCTATAAACATCTTGGCTTGGCTTACGCTAAAATCCTAGCACTTACTAATTTGTCACAGATTGATATCATACATATAATTTTATGCCTAGGTGGTGCATCCTTTCAACAAGTGCAACCACTTTTGCTACTGATGTTATATTGTATAGGCCCTATGTGTGGCATTAAAAAATACTGTGGCGGGGGACGTTGATCCTTTGGATCACTGTGCACTTGTTAATATTGAGATATATGTGCTGACATTTAGATCAATATTTTATGCAAGAAGTACAAAATTTGATACTAAAATTGTAAGCCTACATTTGACTGGTCAACATAAAAGAAAGTTAATAGGTATAATATTAGTTATAGTAAGCTTATTAAATTATAGTGCCCTGCAACAGCAAATCCTTCTGTTGTTGACTCTAAAGAGGCCTACACGGCACTTCAAAATCAACATTATGTATATCGTGAAACAAAATGTGTGATTAGGTAGGGCCTATACAAACATGCAGATGAATAATTTTTCATAAATAGGCCGATGGAATAAACCATTGTCAAGTTTTATAATCTGGGTGAGACCAATTAAAGACTGAACAACCGTTGTTTATCGTTCCTGGCATAATTAGCTTATTCATCGGACTTGTGGACCTTCGGACTCGTGGATCTTCTGCCGTAAGTTTTGCTCATAGTATCTGTAAGCTGTCTTTTTTATTGCAACTATATATGTATACTACTGCCTCAGGCAACAGAGGCTCACGGTATTCAGCTTGGGACACGTAAATCAGCGTGCTTTTTTGAAAATCTGTGGTTTTGAAAAAAATGTCAAAATTTCGTGTGGCAATGGCGGCTGATAGCGTCCGATAGGCCAGTTAAACACCAAGCGTTACAGCTTGTATCACACACATTCAGCTGGAGAGCACGGGTGTGTCACAGTGGAACATTCCGTTAAATTAGAGAACACAAAGTGTATTGTACTTGATTAAAGTGACTGAAAATTTGGCGGGGAATATATCTACATTCCTCTAACTTAAGTCAAAATAGGCCTAGCCCTAGGCCTATTTATTATTTCTGCTTTCTTTCATAACTCACAGGACCCAGTCCAATTATACCAAATAACATTATTATAAGGTGCACTATTTTTAAAGTTATAATTACTATTAATTAGATCTAAATACAAGTCATGACAGCTGGACTAGGTTTTAATGCAAAATGTTAACACACACGTTCAATCTATTGACTTCTTGGTGTACAATAGGCTGCAGATGTATCTAGCTTGTTTGTGTTTCATAGGATAATATAAATGTAAGCTGCCTCTTCCCCTGTCCCAAAATAGTGGGACAATTTTTTCTTCCTTTTATTACTGTACAAAAGAATAGTGACCCTTGAAAGTGTGCACATGTTCCTAAAACAACATATTGTGACAAATATGTTTTTTTCAGCAAAATCCGAAACCCTACCCAAAACACCCTAGGACACTTGACAATGAGCCTATTACATTTTTTTTATTATGCCTCCCCCACTTGGGGCGGGGAGGCAATATGTTTTAGGGTTGTCTGTCTGTCCGTATGTGATATGTAGATTTGGGTAGAGCTGATATAGTAAACACAATTTATTTTAAAAACAGAAAATCCATTTTTCTGTTTTTTGGCTTAATTTACGGAAATTGGGAACATGTTGCTGCGAATTTAGGATTCTGATGCCTGTTAGGTCTACAGATCTACATTTTGTATGAGTGGAAACACTCATTCTGTACAAAACCTTGGAAAAAAGGTCCCAACTGAGTGGATCCACTCACTTTGGACCTTCTGCACAATGCCATCGATGAGTGGGAATCCTCATTCGGTACAAAATATCCGAAATGAGGCCCAAATGAGGGGAACCACTCACTCAGACTAGCTGCATCAAGGCTTTAGTGAGTGGAAACACTCGCCTACCTGGCACAAGAAATTCGAAACGGGGCCCACACGAGCGAAAATACTCATTAGCCCTTGTGTGGCTGCATGAAAGCTTAAGGTGAC